>PVJH01017445.1:0-47805 GCA_004026705.1 Nesogale talazaci | reverse complement strand
CTGGGTGTGTGGGGGGTCAGACCGGGCCCAGTTACCCCACGGTGTCTCCAGTGTTATCCCCTCCAGCACAGAGGGTCAGTGAGGGGGTGCTGTCGTATGGTAGGGCCTGTCCTATGGTCTTTGTGCACTGGCTGCTCTGGGCAGGAATGTCATCCTTGGGACTTGGTGGGTGAGGATGTCTAGTTTGTTCTCTCTCTCTCTCTGCTTCCTTAGTTTGCTCCATTGTGGTCTGAGCAGACCTGCCCTCTCCCTGGGCTGTATCTTCAGTGCTGTCCATCCTCTGCAGTGCATTCTTCTGGTGAGAGGGTTCAGCATAGCTGGGATTGGCCCCACAGACCGCTCTGTTACCTTGATGCTTCATGCCAGGATGTTGTCCTCAAGGCTTCACACCCAGGTTGAGGTCTGGTCCTGTTAGGTAGAATAGTATAGGGCATAGGGCGTCCATGGCGCATGCTCAGAGGTTCAAGCTAGCAGGCAGGCAAGGGTGTTTTACTGCACATGCTCAGAGATTCGAGCTTCTGACCAAGAGGGCTGCACCTGCATTGGCCCACCTAGGCCAGGTGGATTCAATTCAGCCAATTGGACTGACCAGGGTCGTCAACCACACCTCCCGGGACAGGAATTGAAAAGACCAAAGGTTTGGCTTTGATGGTTCTTTCCCAGCAGCTGGGATACACTGGAGCACTGGAGGCGACCCAGTGACTTTTCCTGAGCAGCTTCCCGGCAGGCGCACTATGGTGAGGGACCCTGTGTGTGTGTGTCAGTCCGGGCAGACTAGAGGAACAAATTCAAGGACACGCATATCGATATAAGGAAAGGGTTTATATACAAAAGGGACATGGAGAAAGCATTCCAGCTCAGTCCAGTCCCAAGTCATATGTCTGATATTAACCCATATGCCCCAAATCAGCCTATAAAGTCTTCTTCCGACTCATGAAGTCACAGGTCAGTGGGTGCAGAATCCTGATGCTGGCAGGGCACCTCGCCTCCAGGGCTCAGGGTCCGTCAACAGCTGAAGCAACTCATCGCTGGCAGAGGTCTCCATCTAGCCGCCCCAGCTTCAGAGGTCTGGCTCCATCAGGGCAAAGCTGTGTGGTCTCTCCGCCGGCTCCTCCAGCTTCTCAAACGCTGCCAGCTTGTCTTTTCCGTGATCAATCGTCTCTCTAACTCCCAACAACTGGGGAAGATAGCTTCTCATCTTCACGAGGGAAATACCGTGAGATTTCCCAGGAGTCGCAGGAGAAAGCCATGCCCACATAGAGGCCTCATTGGCTATCTCCAGATTAACAGGTTAGACTCCACCCCTACATTTAATAAAATTAACATAAAAATTAACATAAGCACATGACTGCCACATCATGTAAGCCTGAAATTTCTTCTTTCACAAGACCTGCTTGGATCACACACCTGACTTCAGCATGAATTTTTTCTTGTGTGGAGCCAAGGACCGAGATAATAGCGCTTTCTCGAGATACCTAACAGACCCTCTCCCTTTCTTGTGGAGACCGAGACAGTACCCTCCCGGCGGGGTGGCTTAGTGCCCTGTTCCCTCCTAAGATTTTGCTTTCTTTCCCCCTTCCTTTTCGTTGGCCGTCATATGTATGCCTGGGTTGAGTGTGACCCTGCCAGAGTGCCTGGCCCTTGTCCCAGGAATTTATGCATTCTGCAGCTTTCCCCTATGCCCTTTGTGCTTCTTAAGCTTACCCTGGTGGACTCGTGACCCCAGTTCTACCTCACAAGCCCAGCTAGACTAAAGCATTCACACTGGTACACACCAGAGCGCACAATGCACGGAATCCAGGACAGATAAACCCCTCAGGAACAGCGATGGGACTAGCGATACCAGAAGAGTACAGGGAAGGTGGGCGGGGGGAGGGATTGCAATGATTGATGTGCAGCCCCCCACCCCAGGAGTGCTAACAACAGAAACATGGGTGAAGAGAGACAGCAGATGGTGTAAGATATGGAAATAATAATAATTTATACATTACCAAGGGTTCATGAAGGTGTGAGGGGAGCAGGGAAGAGAGGGGAAGAAAGAGGAGCTGATACCAAGGGCTCAAGTAGAAGGAAAAATGTTTTTGTTTTTTTTGGGGGGGGCATCACTGCTCTCCGGTGGTGGGAGTAGGAGGCCCAGCCCCACTGCTGGAATTGAACCTCCGTCCCAGTGGGCCGCAGTCCTGCGCACAACCACTACGCCACCGGGGCTCAACCCTAGGAAAAATGTTTAGAAAAGGCTGATGGCAATATATGTACAAATGCTTGATACAGTAGCTGCATGGGTTGTTGCAAGAACTATAAATAAAATGATTTATTAAAATAAAAATAAGGGGAATCCAGGACAGAGGATCCTTTTAGGACCAGTGGTGAGAGTAGTGATCCTGGGAGGGTGGAGGGAAGGTGGCTGTGGATTACTGACTGTATCTTTACAGTTGACTGTAATGATATGGCTGTCATATCTGTGCATTGTCTCCCTTCACCCCCATTTAGAAAGAAGGAACAGATTATAAGGATCTACATCGACTCTCCTCCCTCGAGTACGGACAACAGGGAAGTGGGTGAAGGGAGACATCGGACAGTGTACGACATGACAAAATAATAATAATTCATAAATTATCAAGGGTTCATGATAATTTGAGGGGAGGGGAGTGGGAAGAGAGGGGAAAAAATGAGGAACCAAAACCAAGGGCTTAAGTTGAAAGAAAATGTTTCGAGAAGGACGACGACAACAAATGTACAAATGTGCTCTGCATACAGCGAATGGATGTATGGATTGTGATACGAGTTGTATAAAGTGATTAAAATGAATAAATAAATCTCCAGTTTTAGGACCACACAAGGGCAGTTCTACCCTGCCCTGCAGAGTCGGTGTGAGTCAGAATGGAGTTTGGGTTTGGGTTCTGCCCCCCTCCCTGCCCCCACTCTTCCCTTCTGTACACTAACTGTTCCTCCCACACTGCTCTGCTCCTCATGGATGCCGCCTCTGTCATCTGTGGTAATGGCCACATCTCTGAGCTCAAGGACAAGACTCAAGATGAAAGGGATCTATTACAGGAAGGATCAGGTTACCAAAGTCAAGACCTGTCAACAGTAAAGATACAGTCAGTGGTCCACAGCCCGCCTCTCCTCAGCCAGCAGCCACGACTCTCTCGGCCACCTGGTCCCCTGGCCTCAGCCTCTGTGGGCCAGCAGCCCTCCCGTCACTCTGTCTCACAGTCCCAAAGTCTCGGTGCCAGTCTCTGTCTGGTGCCTCTGTTCTTGGCCTCTGCCACTTCAGATATGTGTGGAACATTCTCTTCCTCCCTTTCCTTATCAATCATTTTCTTGGAGGGGCTCTTACAGATCTTATAACCATCAATAATTCAATTGTACATATGCCGCCATCAATATTCTCCAAACATTCTTTCTCTACTTGAGCTCTTGGTATCAGCTCCTCTTCCCCCCTCCCTCCCCTCACCCTTGGTCAATTATATATTATTGTTATTTCATATCTGATACTGTCTGTTGTCTCTCTATACCCAATGCAACAGTCTCTTCTGACTGTCCTGGGCTTTCTCTGCATCTGAGAAGGCTTCCACACACAGGGACGGCTCTGATGGAGGTGTGCCTGCTGCCCGGCAGCAGACCCTCACCCAAGGAGACAAAGGAGGCTTGACTTCAGTCACATCCACGAGTGGAGCCTAAAGATAGAGCCCAGCGGGCTGAGCCCTGGTGGCGTGAGTGGTTGAGTGCCGGACTGCGGCCCGAGGGCTTGGTGGTTCAAATACAGTGGCGGCTCTCAGGAGCAGCACTGGGTAGTGCCCACGACTACAGAGGGCAGTGATGCCAGAGAGAGAGAGAGAGAGAGAGAGAGAGAGAGAGAGAGATAGCCCAGCTTCATCCTGTAACAGAACGACCTGCACAAGGGGATTCTAGCCACAGGCAGAGAGTCCGCCTTGGAATGCATCACAGGAGGAACGTGGTTGGAAGGGCCATATTCACAGACAGCTGCACAGCAGAGAGGAGGGCCTGCTTCCTACACAGAGAAGAGGAGGCCACAGAGCTGGACTTCTGGGGAGCTCTCTTCACCTTCATCGCAGGTTGTGACCTGCTGCTTCTTTTAAAAGCCGCTTCTCAACTACATACAGGAAAGGGGTGGGACCCAACCTGTCAACCAGATCGCAGGTGCCATCAGTCTTTTTTGAAGAAGACAGGGAACCAGCAGGGTGGCATCTTCTTTGGCCCTTTGTCTTCTGCCAGAGCTGGATCTTGAGCCTGGTCCCTAGACCTCCTGTTGCAGCGCCTGCCGATCCCAGGAGCTGTCAGCAGACTGTGGATGTGGATACATTTGGACTTCAGACCTCTGCAGCCACCAGCTTGTGCCCCCTGCAGGCTCTGCTCCACACCCTGCTTCCTGCTCATCAGCTTCCAAGAGACTGGAGAAGCCCGACTTGAACTGGCTGGGACTTACCTATTTCTATAATTGCATAAGCTATTTCTTGATACACACACTCATCACTTAACTGGAAGTATGGTCTATGAGTTCCCTGCGGGGCCCGCAGTGGCTGATCAGACTTAGAAGAGAAGTAGAGGGTCCTCTAGGAAGAGCAGGAGGGCCGGCGTTGACCTTGGTGAGGAGGTTGGAGCGTGGAGCGCTGTGCGGCCCCCATCTCCTGGGAATCTGCCTGGTGTTGATCGTGACTCTGCTCCTGCCTCCTGGAGTGGGCAGGCTCTGGGACTCACATAGTGCTCAGAGAATGAATATTGACACTTTACGGGAGGGTGGGGGGGGGGAGGATGTGGTGTTGGAGAAGGCCCCAGGTGGAGCAGTGGGGACTCCTACCTCCTAGCCCATGGAGTTCGGCAAGAACCCAGACATGCCTTTGCAGCTGTGCATGGTGCTTGCCGGTGTGAGGAAAGATTTGCTCAATATCCTTGTTGCCCAGATTGGCAGGCAGGTGGGCTTCCTGTCCGGCGAGCAGAATGGGGGCATGAGAGCCTGTGAGGGGGTGGGTGAGGGTTGATGAACACCTACTGTGCGCAGGTTCTATAACAGCATGTCCTGCTATAATGGAAAAACCAGCCTAAGAGCAGGCCTTCTGATTCCTATTTGCAGATGAGAAGATGTCCGTCTCTGGAATGCCCTACTATGTGCCAGGTATAGGAGGTTCCCCAGGAAATAAGAATAAGGAAGCCTTTGAACTTCTGGAGAATGTGATGTTCTGAAAGAATATGAGCGGCGGGAGGCAAGTGAACTCAAAACCAAAGACGGTGTTTCCAAGGGTGCTGCTCTTGCTGGAGCCCTCATGACTCACGGGACTAAGATTGCGATCAAACTCTGCGTGGTCCACTGGCACTGGACCTACTATGGGCCGGGCTTGTTAAAGGCACAAGCTAAGGAGACCTAGGCACCCACTGTATTTTAGTACTCCCATCGAGCCAATGTCATAGGGACTTGTGGCGGTCTTGTATTCATGATGTCAATTTCGTGACTGAGATGTAGGGGTAGAGTCTACCCTGTTAATCTGGAGATAGCCAATGAGTAACCAATGAGGCCTCTCTGTGTGCATGGCTTTCTCCTGAGACTTCTGGGAAGTCTCATGGTATTTCCCAATTGGAGAAGAGAGACTTGACTCTCAGTCTCTGGGAGTCAGTCTGCGAGAAGATGAACTACTGGCTAGACAAGATGGCAGTGTCTGAACAACTAGAGGAGTCGGAGGAGAAGGCCTTTCCCTGATGGAACCAGACCTCTGAAGCTGTAGAAGCCACATGGAGCTGCGCTGAGTTGCTTCTGCCATTGGATGCTGTTGATGGACCCTGAGCCCTGGAAGTGAGGAGCCATGGGGAGAACCCTGCCAGCGCCGGGATTCTGCACCCACTGACCTGTGACTTCATGAGTCGGAAGGAGACTTTATCTGATATCGGACATATGGGCTAATGTTGGATTTATGACCTTGGACTGGACTGGGTTGGGAGGCTTTCTCAATGACCCATTCCTTTTGTATATAAACCATTCCCTTATCTCCATATGTGTGTCTATGAACTTGTTTCTCTAGTTGATCCGGACTCACACCGGACTATAGGACAGAGCAGAACTGCGCGGTGAGTTTCTGAGACTGTAACTGTTTTAGGGAGTAGAAAACCCAGGCTTTCTCCAGTCGAGCGGGCTGGGAGCTTCGAACCACCAACCTCTCAGATCACAGCCCTCTGTGTCGCCACTGCACTGGAGTCAGGCTGTCTTAGGGGAAAGCAGCGGGTCAACCAAGCAAGTCAGTCGAGGGGCTGGGGTGGCAGGAAGAGGCGGGGAAGGGCAGAGAGCCAGGCGGTCGGGGAGGGGCGGCGAGCAGGGAAATGCAGCGAAGTGCTCTAGAGAGGGAGGTGGCCTCTGGAGGCCGAGAAGGTGCCGGAGTGGGAGGAGGTGGCCGGGTGGCTGGGGCAGTAGACAGGAGGTCAGAGAAGAACTGAGAAGGCAGCTCAGGGAGGGGCTTGCAGAGTCCTGCCCTGCGAGCAGGGGGCTTGGTGTGTTTCTTTTCTTTCTGCAGTCCTATGTTTTATTTATATATCAAACTCCCTCCCTGCCCACCCCCCCACTTCATTTCTGGAGCAAACGGTCTTATTCATTTCACTCCTGGTGGGGCATAGAGAGGATGGGTCCTGCAGGAACTTGCAGGCCCAGTGTGATAGGTAGGTTTGTTGTGCCAACATGGCCAATCAACACATGTGAGATCAATCGAAGGGCGGAGATAGAAATGGCTCAGCGATCCTCACCTCTCTCTCTCTCTCTCTCTCTCTCTCTCTCTCTCTCTCTCTCTCTCTTGCTCTTGGATCTTCAGACCAGCCGGCTGCCTTGTTCGTCCTGTGCCTCCATCTCTAGGCGACACTACCCGTGGGACACCTAATCAGTGCACTGTGTCGCTGTGAGTTGAGGTCCTTCAAGCCCTGCTGCACCATGTTCCCGGAATGTAAATCCCTTGAGCTGGGGACTATCGGACTCTGTCATCCGGCTGACTGTTGGAGACCTGCCTTGCTGTTTGCTGCCTGTGACCAGATAGCCTGAATTGCTCTACAGAGGACTACCCGGCGGTCCTCAAGACTCGAAGGACTGCCAGTCTGCCAGCTGTCTCACGCAAGTGAGCTTCACATTCGTACTGCTTTATAAATTAGTTAACTGTTTTTTCTTATGTTAGGTGTATATATATATAATTATTAATGTACTGGTTTTGTTTCTCTAGAGAATCCTGTCTATCACATCCAGAATCTGGGCTTCTGACTCAGTGTCTTGTCAGGGGATATCCCTTTAGTTCCCATGCACAGCAGCCCTGCCTACACCAGACGGAATGCTGGGGCTACGGCGTCTTTACAGCTGTTGTGATACTTGAGCCCAGCCTCGCAGGCCTGTGCCGCTTCCTCTCACGGGGTCTTCCTCGTTCCCGCTGGCCCTCTCCTTGCTCACTAGACTGTCTTTCTCCAGGGCTCCCCTGACACGTCCAACGACTGTGAGCTGAAGCCGCTCCTCTTTGCCTGGAGAGTTTTAAACAGAAGAGGCAAGCGATCCGATTAATGCTGTAGACGTTCCCGCTGCGGTTTGTGGAGAGTGGTCAGGAGGGAGGCAGCAGCGGAAGCCGGGAGAGTGTTAGCAGACACCTGTGCAGCGGGACCGGCCCGAGATGAAGCCCTGTCTGGGGAGGGAGAAAGCCGGGCAGCATCAGTCTTTTTAAGAACAGAATCAGGATTCCAGAGTCAGTGCCTGCTAGTTCAAGTACACCGTGAAGATGTCTCTCTGATGTCACCCAACTGGTGGGTGGGGAACTTGTACAAGGCCTGGCGCTTCAGCAGAACTAGGTGTTTGCTCTGAGGGCCCTGCTTAGGCTCGAGGAACTGCCTGGCCGGGATGATTGGGAAGCTGAAGGACAGAGGGTCATTTCATGCCAGGCTCTGGGTCAAGACCTGGGAGGGTCCTTCCTCCCCTTTCCTCCATCAAGTTCAAAGGCCTGCTCACTCTGCCCAAGGGGGGTGATTTCAGAACATGGCCTTTGTGGGCAGTCTCCCCTTGAACTTGGTCCCGTGACTTGCATACAACACAAGGACATGCTGTTGTGGCCGTGGGCTGGCCCAGACCTGAAGGCATCGGCAGCTCTGCTTCCTGTCTCCTGGGATGCTCATTTTTGGAGCCCTGTCACTGTGCCGTGAGGAGGCCAAGCTGCCACACAGAGGCCACAGATCGCTGTGCTGCCAGCACCCCTGGCTGACAACCAGCACCGTTTTCTGCCTCCCCTCTGAGCCCAGGCTTGGACCCCTGCCCTCTGGGCATGCTGCTTGGAGCCCGGAAGAGCCGGGCTGGCTGAGGCCTGGCTACCTTGCAGGCACGGGAGCGGAGTACTGTCGTTTCAAACCAGTCGTTTTGGGGCAGCTTCTTTTGCACAGCAGATGACCCGGCCAATAGATGACAGGAAGGACAGCCACATCACCCACACACCCGGTGTCAGTCTTCTCGCCACCTCTCCAGAGCCTGCCTGTCACTGAATGTCAAACCTGCCTTTTAACAGCCTCCTAAATTCATTCCATTTCCATTTTCCCTGCCACCCTTGCATGTCATCTGTATGGTGACACCAGTGGCCTCATTGGTCTCCCCCACTCACTCTTGACTGCAGGATCTGCTTCCCACTTAGCACCCAGAGGACTTTGTGGAGGCACATCTGGCGGTCTCCCCGGCTGCCTGCCTCCCTCGGCACACTCAGGGACTCCCTACTGCTCCTGGTATAAGCACCTACCACCTCTCCCCCATGGGGCTTCACCCACACTGCTCTTCCTTCTCATCCGTCAGGATCTCCTTGCTCTCAGCCCCAGGACCTTTGCACAGGCCACTCCCTCTTGCTGGGATATCCGTGCTCACCTGCCTGCCTAATTCCCACTTCAGAGAGGTGCCTCCACACCAGTGTTTCTCAACAAGAGGCTCTGGAGCAGTCCCAGCAGCAGCACCTGGGAGTTTGTTAGACATGCAGGTTAGAAATGCTCAGCCACACTGGATCAGAAACTCTGGAGAGGCCTAGCTGTGCTTGACAAGGCCTGCAGGTGATTCTGATGTCTGCACCTGAGAACCACAGCTCTAAGGCCCAGTTCAGGCCCACGGGCTCGTATCCTTTCTCACCCCAGAATCCTTTTCCTTCCAACCTTCCCAGATTTGTCTCTGTGGTTGCTCAGGTCTTCAGGAGATTATCTGGTGCACATCTGGCTCCCCCATGGTACCCCGAGCACCGGGGCCATTCAGTCTTCACTCATTGTCGTGTCCCAGAAACTAGTGCCCTGGGCATGGCTCTCAAACCAGGGGTGTAAAGGTTGAGGGGGAAACTTGTGGCCAGCTTCCAGGAGGTCACGGGCCCACTTGGTGTGCAGGAGCCAGAGGCACTGAGATCTTAGAGATTTGGGGTCCTCAAAGGAGCTGAGGACAGGGTGGGACACCTAGGGAGGGCTTCAGTCCCTGCAGAAAGGGGGAATGTCCTTGCACCACCATGGGGAGCCTCAGAGAGAGGCTTATGGATCACCAAGTCCTGGTTCAGGTGATTGCTGTCATTCAGTCCTGACAACAGGCTGGGAGTGGGGGGAGGGGGGACCGGGGGCACTCTGAACCTTCTCGCTTTTCAGATGGGAAAAGAAGACTCGGTGGGGTTCAGTCTCTTGGCAGAGGTGCCATAGTTGCTCAGGGTAGTGCAGCACTTGAAGCCAGGCTGTGTACGTTAGTCTGAGTTGACTAGAAAAACAAATTCATATACACTCTGTATGAGAGAGCTTTATATCAAAGAGTAATTGTATATTAAGAAAGCATCCCGTTAGCAGATGGACACGTATTCCATGATGCTCACCTTCCCGACACGTTCACGGAAGACAAAACAATGCATAAGCAAATGTGGTGAAGAAAGCTGATGGTTCCCAGCTATCAAAAGATTTAGCGTCTGGAGATCTTAAAGGCTTGAAAATAAACAAGTGGCCATCTAGCTGAGAAGCAACAAAGCCCACATGGAAGAAGCACACCAGCTGTGTGATCATGAGGTGTTGATAAGATCAGGTATCAGGGATCAAAGAATAAAATATCATATCCTTGTGAATGGCGGGGGGTGTAGAGTGGAGACCCAAAGCCCATCTGTAGGCAAGTGGACATCCCCTTACAGAAGGATCACGGGGAGGAGACGAGCCAGTCAGGGTGCAGTGTAGCATGGATGAAACATACAGCCTTCCTCTCCTTCTTTAATGTCCTCCCGACCACTATCATGATTTCAATTCTATTTTACATATCTGGCTAGACCAGAGGACGCTGGTACAGATAGAGCTGGAAGCACAGGGAATCCAGGACAGACAACCTGGAGTATGATACCAGGAGGGGGAGGGGAGGGTGGAGGAGAAAGGGGGAGATGATCACATGGATCTACGTATAACCCCCTCCTTGGGGGGCAGACAAAAGAAAAGTGGGTTGCGGTAGTTGAAGTTTATTGTGCCAACCTGGCCAATAAACACATGTGGGGTTAATTGAAGGGCAGAGAGAGAAATGGCGCAGTGAGCCGTGTCTTTCTAGTTCTTGGGTCTCTTGCTTTCTGATGGCAAGGCTCACTTCCTGCAAGACATCCCTGAGGAGAGGTCACATGGAGCGACCCTGATGCAGCTCTGGGTGCTGGAGCAGCCGCACAGAGACCCCTGCCTGCGCTGAGATGCTGACACGCTCACTGATTCAGCTCTCCTCCTGCAGTCAGAGACATTGCGTGTGTTTTATGGGATGGAGGAGGACTTTGTAGATTGGTGTCAGACTTATGGGCTGATGTTGGACTTGTCGGCTTGGGCAGCACTGGGTTGGGATGTTTTCTTGATGTGCATTTACACTTTATATAAAACGCTCTCACCAAGGGTTCAAGTGGAAAATATTTGGAAATGAATATGACAACATGTGTACAAATATGCTCGATACAAATAATGTATTGAATGTTATAAGAGCGGTAAGAGCCCCCAGGAAAATCATTGGGGGGAAAAAAGTAAAAATAAATAAATAAATAAAATAAAAGAGAGTGGATACTTCGGGTGAAAACAACAACTCTCTCTTATACAAATGAGTTTCTGTGGTTTTGTTTCTCTAATGTATCCAGACTATCCCATGGGTGAAGGGAGACATCAGACAGTGGAAGACATGAGAAAATGATAATTTATAAATTGTCAAGGGTGCATGAGGAAGGGAGGATGGGTGGTGGAGGGGGAAAAAATGAGGAGCTTATACCAAAGGCTCAAGTAGAAAAAATATTTTGAGACTGATGATGGGAACAACTGTACAAATGTGCACGGCACAATGAATGTATGTATGGACGGGGATACGAGACCCCAATAAAGTGTTTAAAAAACCCAAAAATATCTCAGCCCAGTCCACATCAAGTTCATAAGTCTGACATTAGCCCATATGTCTGACACCAGTCTATGAATTCCTCTTCAGTCTCATGAAACACATGCAATGACGCCGAGTGCAGGAAGATCACAGGCCAGTGGGTGGAAAGTTGTGGATCTCGTAGGAGTGGAAGCATCTCAGCACTGCTGGTGTGGGTCTCGACATGGCTCCTCCATCTCCAGGGCTCTGGCTTGTCAGCAAGAATGTGTAGCAGAGAGAGAGGGTGTCCCACCTCCAAGGAAGAAGACAGGCGTTCCCAGAATCCTCAGGAAAAGGCCGTGTCCACACAAACACTCTGTTGGCTGTGAACTGATTGACAGGCTAGACTCCACCCCTTTGTAAATTGGCAGATTATATAACTACTACACTGTGCGACTGAGGCAGAGACCCCGATGGCAGGGTGGCCCAGGAGAAACCTGGAGTGTGTGTGTGTGTGTGGAGTCAGAGGCTTGCTGTTGCTGGATCTTCCCACATTCTCTAGAGAAACCAAAATTATGGATTCAAACATTGAGATTTTTGTGCAGATGGAACACTGAGTAACAGGGAAATAAAATCTCTCTCTCTCTCAATGTTACCACCTGTGACTATTTGGGGGGTGAGGGGGGGTTGTTTTTAACTCAGGTGCTCCCAGAGATGAGACAAATGGCCGAGGCACATGACCGGGAGACCAAGCGAAAACGCATCCCCAGCAGCGCATGACAGGCTGACATTCGTTTCCCAGGAGACATGATGAGGGACTGAGTCAATTCCTGAAAGTCTCCAGAGAGCTAAGGATATTGTCAGATCAATCGCGGTCCATTCAGAAGTGAAAAGGTGTGCTCTTTCCCCAAAGACGAACAGAGTATGTTCAGAGGAGAGGCTGCCTGTTTGTAACATATCAGGCACAGTGAGTACGGGCCGTCATCCACGGGAAGGGGACCCTCCGACTGGGACCGATGCTCGAGGGTACATCCCCAGCTGATGAAGTAAATAGTGTGAATGAGGACGCCAGTCAACATGGAGCGATCTCAAATAGGAGTTTTACTGGTCTTTGCCGTGTATTATTTCATAGTCTTCATTAATATACCAAGCCTCTAGTTTGTGTACTCCTTTTATTCTTACTTAAGTATTAGCGGTCTGAGCCCCGGTGGCGTAGTGGTTGTGTGCAGGACTGCGGCCCACAGGGTTAGCGGTTCAAATCCAGCAGCAGCTCTCTAGGAGCAAGGCTGGGCCTCCTACTCCCACCAGGGGGCAGTGATGCCCTCTGCAAAAAAAAGTGTAAATAAAAAGGTATTAGCTGTATGTAATAACAAACTACCTCTCAGTATACCATTTTGTTGCGCTTGAAACGGTCAGTAGGGCAGTGCACCACTTGTTAAACTACCAATCCCACCCCTGGACTGCAACCACACCACTGCCGTGAGTCAATTCTGACTCAGACACCAGCCAGGGCTTACTGAGACTGCGAATCTTTGTGGGAGCAGATAACCTTGTTTCTCTCACAGAGCTGCGGGTGGGTTTGAACCAGCGACCTTGAGTTAGCAGTCTGATGTTTATCTCACAGCACTACCGGGCTCCTGATGTCCATTCCTCTGATGACCCCTCAGCTTAGAGTCTCAACCCGCCAGGGCTGTCAAGGTGGAACAGCACCTGCCAGCTCACAGCGGTGTCCCAGCCCCAGACCTGCATCCATCCGCACAGCACTCCTCTGTGAGGAGTCCTGGTAGCTCAGTGGTTCCACGTTGGCCTGCTGACTGCAAGGCCAACAGTTCAAAACCACCAGCTGCTTCGAGAGAGAAAGACGAGGCATTCCACGCCGGTAAAGATGTTCAGGTTCAGAAATTCAGGTCAGGTGGATCTGTAGACACAGTCGCGGGATCGGGGCCTGGCAGGGGTGGAAGGGGAGCAATGGAGAGCTCACAAGAGCAGGAGAAGAAAATGCTCTGAAATGGATCGCCATGGTGACTGTACAATCTTATATGACCAAGTGATCCGACGGTAGGATGTGTGAAATGAGCTGCCAGCTGTGAGGTCAGCCGTTCAAAACCACCTGCTTCTCGGAGGAAAAGAGATGGGACTTTCTTCTCCTGTGAAGAGCTTCTGTCTCAGAAACCCAGTGGTTCTGCCCCCGCCGACTAGGGGTCGCATGGGTCTGCATTGACTCAACGGCAGTGAGTGTGGTTGCTTTGGCATGCACGAATTGGTGCAAGCCTCTCCCTGCCCGTGCTGGCTCCTCCCCCTTCCACAGACCTGAGTGGGTGTTGGGGCATTAAAAGCTTGCAGCCGGGGAGCCTTAGAAGTGTGGAGGTCTTTGGAGCCAGAAGCACTGTGGGCATGGCTGCAACCAGTCCTGTGAGTCCACTTGCCTGGGCCTTTCTAAACCCAGGGGCCACAGTGGGTAGCCTGGGTGGGCAGCTGGGAGCCCCCTCTGACTCCTTCCTTGGTCAGGCCAGGGAAGTGCAGCAAGGAAGCCCAAAGTGCGAGCAGAGGGCAGTGGAGGAGGAGAGGGAGCAGGAGGAGGACGCAGCAGCAGCAATGGCGGTGAACCAGGACGGGGAGACTCTGCAGCCTCAGAGGAGGAAGGGCCCGGCAGGAGACGAGGAGCCCATGGAAGCAGTGGCGGTGCAGCCGGAATTGCACTCCCTGGAGAACAGGTAGGGCAGGTGCCACCCTCGGCTAAGTGGCTGGGTGCCCTTGGATGCCCCCTGCCACCAGAGCTCCGCCTCCATTCCTCAGCTGCCGGCCCTGTGGGTCCTGCCAACCTCCGCTCGGCTGAGATTCTGCTGGCCCTGCTGCCCCTCCAGATAACTGACCACTTGCTCCCCACTGTGTCCTCGAGGTGGGCCTCCCCATGTCGCCCTGGGGCTGGAACTAATAGGGAGTCCTCTCGGCTCCTTCCCTTCCCCCCAGGTGGGCTCTGTGGTTCTTCAAGAATGACTCCAGCCAGGCCTGGCAGGACAACCTGCACTTGCTCATCAAGTTTGACACCGTGGAGGACTTCTGGGCGTGAGTGTCTGCTCTCTTAGCCCGCAGCCAAGGCCTTCCTTTACCTCTGCACCTCCCCTCCCTCCGAGGGGCTGTTTCCTGCTTCAGCCAGCTCCCCAGGCCTCCCGCAGCCCCTCGCCATTAGGGCAGGTTTGGTGCGGGGGAAGCAACCCTGGTGGTGTTGTGCTGGTCAGTGGGTGAAAGGACAGATCAGAGAGCCACACCATGTCGGGGGGTGGAGGGGGTGTCTGCATCGTGAGAAAGTCACAGGTTTACTGAGGGTTAACACCGGTCGGCCTAATGGGGGTCGAGATGCCCCAATTCCCGGCGTGAAAATAGCCGCGCTGCCAGACGATGTTTCTGTATAGTCAGAGGAGGAAGCAAAGGTGGCAAAGCTTTCAGTACACGAGGCAGAGGGCCAGCCTTGGCAGGGTCTGACGGGGCCAGGCGGGGGCCACGGGGGATAACGTGATGGGCAACAGGTGAGGGTCCTAGAATTTGATCCAGGGGGGTCGCCAGACAGCAGGGGACAGGTTCTTCTGATCAGCGTTAGTGACCTGGCTTCCTCAGCCACGACCGTCCTTGGGGCGCAGCCTGTGACCCTGGACACGTTACCCATCACCAGGTGCTCAGGGTAGAAGCCATGGTGGTGTCTTGCCTCGGGCTGACCGCAAAGGAAAGACTCTGCAGAGTGCTGGGACGGGCTGCACCTGTCGGTGCTCAGACACCAGGAGCCTCTTCCGGTGCTGTAGTGTGGGTAACGGGTGTGACCGGTGAAAGCCAGCCAGCGGCTCGAACTCCCCCAGGAAGATGAGGCTGTGGGCGCTGTCAAGGTTCTCAGCCTCCGACACCCACAGGGGCAGTTCTAGGCTGCCCTAGGGCGTCCCTCTGAACCAGTCCCCTCCAGGATGGCTATGTGATTTGGGGTTTCTTCTTCCCTTGACAGTATATGGGTAGGTCAGTCTCAAGGTTAGAGGAACTGCTGCTTTAAAAGGGGTACCTTTTGGGCTGAGCCCCGGTGGCGTAGTGGTTTTGCGCGGGACTGCGGCCCACTGGGACGGAGGTTCAATTCCAGCAGTGGGGCTGGGCCTCCTACTCCCACCACCGGAGAGCAGTGATGCCCCCCCCCCAAAAAAAGGGGTACCTTTTGAAACAGACAGACAAACACCCTGGCTTCTAGACTCCTGTCCAGACTTTCTGAGGAAATGAAGGCTCCACTTTCAGCCCTCTCTACACTCCTGCTCACTCGAGTGCTTCAGATTAGAGGTGCCTACAGACAGCACCAGAGAAAAGCTAGCAGTCAGTCTGGAAAGGTTCCAGGAAACCCTCCGGCCAGTGCCGCTGTCCTGCTTATTCACGGAGTCAGAATCCACTCCAGGGCTGTGGGTTTGGAGCTTGGTTTGGGGCTGGATGAGCTTTCCGGGGTGGGGACTGAGGCTGGGCCACAGCCCTCCTGACGTCCTCTTGGGGTCAAGGGTGAATGCCTGGGAAGCGGTGGGAGGACCCAGGAATTGGCCTTGGCTGGTACCCCACCCCCCACCTCGTGACCTCCTGTAGATTCCTTGCCTTCCCTGAGACAGTCTCAAGTCTGGACTTGGATGCCTCTAGCGACAGAGGACACAGAAAGGACATGCCCTGCCCCGGAAGGATGCACAGATCCTAGGGGAGGGGTGTAGGGGGTGGTGGTGGATCTTGAAGCCCAATGGGAAGGGGCTGGACACCAGGATCCACTCCCACCCTGGCTTCCACCCAGTCCCCCAGACTCTGGGCAGTCCAAGTGCTCTAGAGGGTTCTTGCCAGCCCAGTTTGGGGAAGGAGGTCACCAGGACTTTCAGCGGAGGTGCCTCTGGGTGGACTTGAACTGCCAGCCTTTCTGTTAACCATGGAGCAGGCTCACCGTTTACCCCTCCCTCCAAAACCTCCCGATACTCTGCTTTGGCATCTTCAAACCTCTATGGGGACTGTGGCTTCCTTGGGTCTGAAGGATCAGGGAAAATGTCCCGGATAGTGGGGGGATGGAGGGAGAGGTTGAGGGTTTTGATGGGAGAGGATGAAGTTGCAGGCAGGAACGTCAGTGGGAGTCGGAAAGGGTGGGGGGTGTGGGGTGGTGGGGGCACACATCGCACCAGCAATCCAGGTCGGACGCAGTCAAGAATTGAGGGGACACACTGGAAACAGCCCCTCTGGGTCTTGATGGTCAGCAGGGGGTGGTGGGGGGTGGTCTCTCTCTCTCTCTCTCTCCAGCGTCTACAGCCACATCCAGCTGGCCAGTAAGCTTTCTTCAGGCTGCGACTATGCCCTGTTCAAGGTTAGCGCTGACCCCCTCCCTGCCCCTCCTGTGGGGTGGGACCCTTCCTTCCTTCCTCCCTCCCTCCCTCCCTCCCTCACAGGGGTGGGGATGTTGACCCCTCCCTGACAGTGTGTCAGAAGGACCTTTCAGTCTGCAAACAGAGGAACAAAGAGGAGCATCCGGAAGGGGCCTGGTTTCCAGAAGTGTCCCAGCAGGCCCCCTCACTCCCACCCAGGCCATCTGTCCCCCTCGATGTGTGCCCTGGGGCTGGCCACGGGCATGTGTCCATGCAGCTTTGGAGGCCATGAGCAAAGACGTGGAGGAGGGCTTGCTTAGTCTGCCCCACCCCCTCAGGGAGGGAGAAAAAGCCCCACACAGACTAAAGTGCAAGGACCCCTCAGGGTTGGCAGGCAGACCCTGCTGGTCCAGAGAGGATGGAGGTAAACGCGATATAGGAAGGGATGGGCTGATGTGGCCCAGCCAGCCCCTGCTGGGTCCTCGCCTTCTCTGCTGATCCAAGGGCATCCTCTGATGTGCCCTCCTGCCTCCCAGGATGGCATCCAGCCCATGTGGGAAGATAGCAGGAACAAGCGGGGGGGCCGCTGGCTGGTCAGCCTGGCCAAGCACCAGCGCCACAGCAAGCTGGACCGCCTCTGGTTGGAGACAGTGAGTAGACACTGGGGTGGGCAGGAAGGAACTGATGCTGGCCTGTGGATGGAGGCGGGGGTGGGGACATCCCTGTGCCAGAGCCAAAGCATTCACTGTGTTCCTCCTGGGGGCCCAGCTGCTTTGTCTGATCGGGGAGAGCTTTGAGGAACACAGCCAGGAAGTGTGTGGGGCTGTGGTCAACATCCGCACCAAGGGGGACAAGATCTCCGTGTGGACACGGGAGGCGGAGAACCAGGCCAGCGTGCTGCACATCGGGTGAGGAGCATGCTGGCATGGAGGGGGGTGGGGCGGGGCAGGGGGAGAGGAGGTGGGAGGAGGGTAGCCTGGACTGCAAGGGGAGACCTCTCAACTGAAACTCACTGTCAAGTTATAGCCACCCCACAGAACAGGGTAGAACTGCCCCTGTGGGCATCTGAGGCCGTAACGCTGCGAAGCAGAAAGCCTCAGGCTCTCCCACAGAGGTCCTGGTCCTGTGGAACTAACTGCTGACCATCTGGGCAGTAACCCAATCTACAGCCCACTATGCCACGTGGGCCCCTTAGAGAGACTTTGAAACTCTCCATGTCCCCTTCTCCTTCCTTACCTGCCTGGATTTGAGGGTTTGCAATCTGGGGATTTCAAGTTATATTCCTAGCAGAACTCTTTCTAGGATTAAGAAATTATATTTTAACTGAGCCCTGGTGCAGTGGTTGTGTGTGGGGCTGCGGCCCAGAGGGTTGATGGTTCAAATCTGGCAGCAGCTCTCCAGGAGCAAGGCTGGGCTTCCTACTCCCACCAGGGCAGTGATGTGGTGAGGGGGGGTGAGAAATGTTTGGTTTCCACATGGAGGCATCACACACCACCACCACCACCACCACCACCACCACCACCACCACCCCACCCCCCTGTGGCTGGAAACGGAGGAACTCAGTAGGCAAAGGAACAGGCCCTCGTGGTCAGGTGGCAATCACATGTGTCTCCCGTCCTCCCCCAGGCATGTCTACAAAAACCACCTGGGCCTCTCGACCAAAGCCATCATCGGTTACCAGGCCCATGCAGACACGGCCACCAAGAGCACCAGGAATAAGTTTGTGGTGTGAACGGCCTTGGCCTTGCTCCCGTTTCAATGTCATCACCTGAGCCTTTGTGTGTGTATACACGGTGGGGGGAGGGTGGCCTACACAGTTGCTCCTGGGCAGGCCTGCAGGACAGACAGCTGGCTCTTACCATGGCCTGCAGGAAACACAAAGCCCCCTTAACATGAGTAGGGGCTAGGCCTGGGGCAGCTCTCCAGCGGGGACTTCACACTGATTGGAGCTGCAGAGCAGGGGAAAGGGGACCTGGGGACTCTGGCTTTCCTTTTGACACCTGGGAAAAGAATTGCTGGTTGGTGGGTGACAGAGGCGGTACCTTAAGGCCCTGACTTCCATTTCAGGAGGGGGCTCAAGGCCATTGCCACCCAGAGGGCAGGTGCAGAGGGACTCTTTGTGATCGTGATGTTTGACAACCTTCAGAAGTGGCCTCAGACTTGGAACCTCCTTGGCCACCCATAGCGCTCATTCTTTTGCCACTGGTGGTGGGTGGGTCCCTCCAGTGGGTCTGGCTTGGTGACCCGTGCGTGACCCAATGACCAAGAGGCAGGGCAGACTCCTGTACAGTGGAGTTGATAGGGCGAAAGCCTTCTCTTGGTCCCTGGCTGGGCTAGCTTCAGGTCCTTCGTGAAGAGCAAGGGGCTGAGTGTCCCTGTGCACCAGGAGGGGAGGAGGGTGTGTGTGTGTATCTCAGTTTTTCTGTTATTCTAAATAAATGCTCACTTTTGAACAAGACTTTAGTTATTATTTAAAAAATCACTTTATTGGGGGCTCTTACAGCTCTCATTACATTCCATATATTAATTGTATCCAGCATATTTGTACATATGTTGCCATCATTCCAAAACATTTTCTTTCTACTTGAGCCCTTGGTATCAGCTCTTCCCACCCCCCTCCTCCTCCACCATCCCACCCTTATGAATCCTTGGTCAATTATATATTTCATATCTGACACTGTCTGTCATTACCCATATGTCCCTTCACCCATATTTCTGTTACTAGCCCCCTCGAATTATTTTGAAAGGGTCCACATTAAGATTCAGAACTTGGATCTCTCTCCCTTGTCCATTTTTGAAAGGGGTTGGTTGTATCAGCCTCTAAGGTACCCAGGACGAAGCTATTTTGGGGGAAAGAAGGGAGATTGGGAGGCTCCAGCCACCAATTGGGGGTAGGTGAAGCAAATATTGCACTCACAAGACCCAGGTCCTCACCTGGCCTGAGGTTTAGCTGCTGTTAAGTGAAAAAGCACGTCGGACTCCAGTGTATTGGCATAAACCGTTCTGCAGAACTTAAAAACAGTCGATTGCCATCCTCATGGGATAGCTGAGAGACAGGCTGGGAAGTGGGATGGCGCTGGGACTGAACGTTGCAGATTGTGTGTGTCCTGCATGTTGTGGGCTTCGGTGGCTGTGGGGAAGCCACAGAGCATGTCTGGAAGGCGCTCAGGGAGCCTGCTGTGGCAGCCTGTGCAGGAGACGGAGCCAAACTCGGGGGTGGAGCCCCGGACTAGGCTCGGAAACCCGGTTCAGAAAGGAATGTAGTCTCCCAGAATGGGGAGGGGAAGTGGGGGGGAAGCAAAGCGACGGGGTGGAGCCAGGCTCGGAGGGGAAGAGCCCGGATGGGACGTGGGGCCCGAGCCAGGCTCAGAGGTGGGGCTTAGAAAGAAGGCATTGGGTTGGGGGCGGATCCAAGCTGCGGGGCGTGGCTCTGAGGGGATGAGGTAAGGCTCAGGGGCGGAGCCTGAGCCTCGAAATCGAAGCCCGGCTCTGAGGGCTTGGGCGGACCTAAGTCCTGGGGCGGGGCATTGAAGGGACCAAGGGAAGCTCTGGGGCGGAGCCTGTGCGCCGGAGGCGGAGCTAAGCGAAGGCTTCGGACCAGGGGGCGGGGTCGGGTTCGGAGGCGGGGCTCTCGGGCAGGATTCGGGGCGGGGCGGCCGGGGCGCCGCCGGGGGCGGTCCCTGCGGGGCGGGCGGGGCCCGGCCGGCGCTCTGTGTGGCCGCGGCCACTAAGCCGCAGCCGCCCGGCTAGGCCCGGGGTGGCTGCAGCCCAGGGCAGCCCGCGGGGGGCTGGGCCCGGCTCTTGGCTCCGGTTCTCGGGCCGGAGGGCGGCCGCTCACCATGCCCGGCAAGCACCAACACTTCCAGGAACCCGAGGTCGGCTGCTGCGGGAAATACTTCCTGTTTGGCTTCAACATCGTCTTCTGGGTGAGCTTCGGGTTGGCCCCGGGCCCTGCGCTGGGGGTGGCGGGAGGAGGAGGTGCAGCTCCCCTCCGGCAAGAGACCACTTCCTTCCGCGAGAGCTGAGGGCTCGGTCCGCACCCCCTGGCCCGTGGAACAGCCCGAGGGGGCTGCGGAGAGGCCTGGATGGCCGGGGCTCGGCTCCCAGCCACTTGAGGAGGGAAGTCAAGCTGGGTCTTCCACAGGCCCGGCGGGGAAAGAGCTGCTGCTTCTGCAAAACGCCCCCCTCGTCCTAGGGTGCGGGTGCGCGCCGAACCCCACTTCTGAGTTGTCGGGTGGGGAGGAAAGGATGGGCGGGGCCGCTCCCCTGCCCCCTTGCCCCTGACACCTGGACCGGGGCCAGGCTCTGTCTCCAGCACCGGGATTGGGCCAAAGCTCCCTCCCGGGCCTCTCCACCAGCCCCCCACTCCCCCCCACCCTCATTCTGGACGCTTGGCGCAGGGAGGGGAACCAGCCTGATAACTCCCGCCCGCCGGGGTGGGGGCCATCTCCCTAGTCTCAGCGTCTGGCCCTGGGCAACTGAATTCAGCATTCCACAGCTGACCGAGGCGAGGTTCCAGGGCGTGGTGCCTCTCTGGAGAGAAAGGAGCAGTTGGTGCCCCTCCCAGATCGCATGGGTGCCCCGGGGCCTTCCAAGTCACTTAACCACCGTCCCGTCTCCGGCAGCCCCTGCTCCCCCAGCCTTGGGTCGGGGCGCCAGACCCTTCGGGTTCTCGGATGCTCACTCGGTGGCCCTGGCCTCCACCCACGTGCTGCCCGAGCTGTCATCCATGTGCTGTGTCCTTGGGCCTCCCTGGTGCTCAGCTTCCCAGGGCGTGGGCAGTGGGCAGAGCTGGTGGGGACGTGCTGTCGGGAGGTCTGGGTGGGCCGAGATTGGGCCGATTAAGTGATGAATTCCAGTGCATTGTATGCTGATAACCGCAGATGCACCAGGGAGGGGGTCAAGAAGGGCCCCTGCCAGATGGATTGACACAGCGGTGGAGAGGACCAGCCAGGACCCGGCGTCGGTTCCTTCCTTTGTGCACAGGGTCACTCTGGGTCCGAGCCGGCTGGAGGACTCCGAACAAAAATGAGCGAAGTTGCAGAGACAGGCACGGAGAGCTTCAGTCATTTACTTAAGATCACACCGTCAGAAAGTTCAGAACCCCAGAGGCGACCGATGGAGGGTGGGGGGCAGGACGTTGAGTGCCGGGGCTGGAGAGACCCCTGCGAGAGGGTGGGCGCTGGGGCGCAGGGGCGGGCTGTGCACCGAGGGCTGCTGGCGCTGTGGGCAGTTTTCATGCAGGTCTGACTTATCTTTTGTCCTGGGTGTCCTGCCCCTGTTGGAAAGTCAGGGCTAGACAGCGGGGGAAGCCGGAAGGGGAGGCTGGAGCAGAGTTGGGGTGGTGGCAAAGGTGATGAAGGCAACAAGCACTCCAGGTGACCGACAGGAGGTCCCTCTGAGCAGGGTCACAGGCCCAGGAGTTGTTGTTCGCAGTGTGAAGCAGACAGAGATGCCACTCTGTCCAGAACCCTCCTGGGCTGCACACTACCCACGCCCTGGTAAGCTGCGCACCAGGGAGGCCCAAGGACACATCACCTGGGTGACAGGTCTGGCTGCATGTGGGTGGAGGGCAGGGCCAGTGAGTGAGCTGGGGAGAGGGGGACATCTCTCTGCCCTTGTGTTCCTGCATCCCCCACCTGGCCTTACCTGGGGCCCTTGGGACAGACTTCTCTGTTGCCTCCAAATCACATTTCAAAGGCCACAGCCTCTGCGGCTTTCCCCTCAAAGGCCACCCCCAATTGCCCCATCACTTCCCATGCGCCACCTGTTTTCTTTAAAAGACTTTGGGGCATCTGAAATGGTTTGCTTTCTGTCTGACAGGGAATGTCAGCCTCCCGAGGGCTAAACACTTGTCTCCTCGTGGCCATGGGTCCCTAGCCTTCAGAATGGTGTTGGAGTCGGCAGGGGCTTGGGTGGAGGTCCTGGAGAGGACAGGGTTTGTGGCATGAGGGAGAGGAGGAGGAGGAAGGGCCGAGGATTTGGGTTAGAACCAGGGTTGGCGCAGGTGCACACCCTCCTGGAAAGAGCCACATGCAGGTGTTGAGAAAGAGGCTGGGGTCCCTTGTGTAAGGGGAGGGGCAGGCCCGGGGGTCGGGGAGGAGAAGCCCTGCTTGGATTCCACACAGGCCAGGCCCAGCGTGGGAGTGGAGGGAAGCTGTTTCCTGAGAAAGAGTGCCTGGACCGGAGGAGGGAAATGAGTAAATGAGAGGGAGGAACCAGTAGGGGAAATGGGAGGGTGGGGAGGTCAGAGGAGGTGGGTCCTGGCCATGGGCAGGAGGGGACCGATCCCCCTGATTTGGATGGTTGGGCAGGGCCCAGGGTCAGGCATGAAGAAAGGAACCTGCTTGGGTTCTGAAGACCCAGGGCAGAGGCCAGCCTGCTCCTGCCCTGCTATGGAGCACTTTCCACTCAGGGTCTTTGCTTGTGAGCTGCAAACCCCACTTGTGGCAAAGTTTGAAAAGAAGGTGAAACGGGGTAGGGGCTGGCCCGGGGTGGGTGGACAGCTGGAGGGCTGGGTTTGGGACCCCTGCAGGAGGTGAGGTTCAGAACAGTGATGCATGGTGGGGGTTCTGTTCACACACCCAGCCGGAGGCGAGGAAAGGTGGCCCTCCTCTGGGCAGCAGCAGTGAGATGTGTCCTTGGAAGGTGGGTTGGCACCACCATCCCTTGAGTATTCTCCCCATCCCTTTTGGAGAGCCCTGGGCACAGAAGGGGGCAGGGGGTGAGGAACCTGGAACCCTGGGGCTCAGGCTTGGCCTTAAGATATTTCCTGCTGCTCTCGTAGGTACTGGGAGCCCTGTTCCTGGCCATTGGCCTCTGGGCCTGGGGGGAGAAGGTAAGGGGTGTGTGTGTGTGTGTGTTCGTTCTGGGGAGGTGGGAAGGCTGGCCAGCTTTTCCACATCCGCCTCTGCACCCCCTGGGCCAGGGCGTGCTCTCCAACATCTCGGCGCTGACGGATCTCGGCGGCTTGGACCCCGTGTGGCTGTTCGTGGTGGTCGGAGGCGTCATGTCGGTGCTGGGCTTCGCTGGGTGCATCGGGGCCCTGCGGGAGAACACCTTCCTGCTGAAGTTTGTGAGTGTGGCCGCGGGGACCCGCCTCCCGGCACACCTTCCCGATCCCGCCCCCGCCCCCCACACACACACATATCCCAATCGATGCTGTGTCATCCTTATGCTATCCGAATGACCTGTATTTAGTAGAACGCTGACCCAAACCCTGTGCTCCAAGCAAAGAGGGGTTTCATCGGCTCCTGGGATGAGACCGAAACTCCAGTAAAACAAAGCATGTGCCCTGCTTTCCTGCCGATTCCAACGCGTTGCCACACCTCATAGGGTGGAGGGGACCTGCCCCAGCGTGTTTCCCCAGACCAGAATGCTTCACCTTTCTCTAGGGGAGCCCTTGGTTTTGAACTGCTGACCACGATGCCACCAGGGCTCCTTCCCGGCATGAAAAACCCAGGGATGCTCAGCTGTAGGGTCCCTGAGCAGCCCAAACAATGAGGGCGTTTGCTGCTCCCCAGGGCCCCCTTAGATGCCGCAGACAGAAACGCCTGCCTGTGTGCTGCTGAGGCCCCAGTCAGCGTTCTCCCTGGGGTCAGCCGATAGCATCCGGTTGGTTTGGGACCCAGTCTCAGGAGAACTAGACCCTCTCTCAGCTGGGGTCACCAGCAGGTGCTGGCTTTACTGCCTGCAAGTCTGGCCTCCCTCCTCAACTGCTGGCCGAAATCCGGCTGTGCATTCTCCTTGTCTCTGATTGGCTGCCTCTGGGCCAATCCCTGTGGCCGGGTGAGGGCGGTGCTCTGCCTGGACCTGGGACTGGTGGGGGCGGGGGGCGGCAAGGTTGGCTGTGGAACCGCGTGGCTGCCGTGAGTCGTGGTGGTGGCTGCTTCCAGAACCCGGCCCACGGGTCTCTGTAGGTAAGGACTAGGCTGCCTCCCTAGCCATGACAGAGCAGCACTAAAGGAAAGAATCGGGCAGGTCTCCAGGGCCTGCATGGGTGGGCTGGTACTCTATGCTGGGTCCCCTGGAGGTCATCAGCGCCCCTCTGTGCCGCACCACAGTTCTCTGTGTTCCTGGGCCTCATATTCTTCCTGGAGCTGGCCACGGGCATCTTAGCCTTCGTCTTCAAGGACTGGATTCGAGACCAGCTCAACCTCTTCATCAACAACAATGTCAAGGCCTACCGGGATGACATCGACCTTCAGAACCTCATTGACTTTGCTCAGGAATACGTGAGTCTGGGGCCAGCCAGCTCCTTGGGGAGAGAGCCGGCCCGGTGGCCCCTGGGTGCCTGGGTCTCAGGGGACACCAGTGAGAAGCAGAAGGCAGAAGCTGTGGCTTGGATCTCTAGGCCAGGGTTTTCAGCCCCTGGAAGTAAGCAGGAGCTTTTTCTGGGACACCCTGGGCGGACATAGAAGCACTCCTTCAAGCTTGTCACCCTACCCTTGTACCGGAGTTAGGAGCACCGTTAACTAGACCACAGACACTTCCCGGATGTCCAGAGAGCCCTCACAGCCACACCTGCTCAGTCACACCCCCTCATAGGCAGGGACCTTGTAGCCAGCTGCCTTCAAGCCTTAGACAGACACCCCCTCTCAGTCAACCTGCTCGGAGTAATTCTTAGACAGCTACACCCTCCCCTTCACACCTGCTCTAGCAACCCTTAGATAGCTACACCCAATCACACCTATTCACTGTAACTCTTACACAGCTACACCCTCTCCTTCACACCTGCTCATAATGACCCTTTGACAACTACATCCTCTCAGTTGCACCTGCTCACAGTAACCCTTTGACAGCTACACTCAAGTCTTAGCTGCACTTATTCAAAAGCCACACAGTCATACCTCATAGTCACACGTACAGTTGTACCCAGTCATACACATACAGCCACACCCACTCACAGTAACATACAATCGCATTCATTCAGTCACACCCCATAGTCACACTCAGCCATGCACATGCAGCCACACCCATCACTGTAACATGTATACAGCTGCTCTCAGTCACACAGTCACCCATTCACACACAGGGTGCTGGTTTCCAGAACAGTGAATTTCTCTGGAGCTCTATGGTGGTAGGCAGGTGTCAGCCAAACCTTGTGGGGATAGGACACCACTCAGTCCCCTGCCACTGTCAGTCCCCTCTGCTGCCCACCCCGTCCTCCAACCACCCCATCTGCCCTCCCATGGCCATACCTGCTTGCCACGTGTCCTGGGGCTGATGACTGTCCTTGAGCTGTCATCCTGCAGCCCTCCCCTACCCGGGGCCAGCACCCTCGAGACCGTCCTTCCTCTCCCGGACTCACAACCCCTCCTGCCCACTCACAGGCAGGAACCAGAGCTCTCATCCCCTCTCTCTGACCCTCTGGGCCACCTGCTGGCTGCCTCTCGGGCTATGCCCGGCCCAGTCCTGCCTCCTGCAGCCTAGGTCTGTCCCTCCCTGAAGAGTGGGATGAGGCTTGGGGGAGGACTTGCTGGCTGTGGGCCTGACTTACCTGGGGTCTGTCACCCTCCGGCCCTGCACCCAGTGGTCTTGCTGTGGAGCCCGAGGGCCCAACGACTGGAACCTCAACATCTACTACAACTGCACTGACTTGAACCCCAGCCGGGAGCGCTGTGGGGTGCCCTTCTCCTGCTGCGTCAGAGACCCTGCGGTGAGTGGGCGGGAGGGGGCTCCGACGGGGCCCTGGGGCTGCTGCCCCTCCCGAGCACACCCCACCAGCCCAGGACCGGCCCCCAGGGCTCCCTGCCCTGTGTGCCCCATGGTCTTGCTCCCTGAGCTGGACTGCCTGCCCCCCGGCGAGGAGTGGTTCTCTTCATGGCCCACACTTCTCAGTGTAGCCTATACATCACTGTCTGTCAGGGACACGGAGGGCACGTGGCCCCTCTTCCTGCCACCAGGGACCCACAGGGCGGGGATCCCAGTTGGCTTTGAATTGGGGGCGACCGGGTTGGGCTCTAGCTTAGGGGCTTCTCCCCGGCTTGTTTCTTCTTCTCAGGAGGATGTTCTCAACACTCAGTGTGGCTACGATGTCCGACTCAAACTGGTGAGGGGCACGCACAAAGCGCAGGCTAGCACCACGGAGGGGCAGGCTGGAAGGCTTAGAGATGAAGGGGGTGGCGGGACGCAAAGCCCAGGGGCCTGCCCATTCAGGTGCTGCCCAGGGCTTTGCACTGCCCGGTGTTGGGGGGGGGGGGGGATGGTGCCCACAGCCTCTGTCCACAGGGAGCTGCATCCTGGTGGAGGGAAAGACAGGGAGTGAGGTCTGAGATGACCCTGGGACACCCCTTCCCCCGCCAGGAGCTGGAGCAGCAGGGCTCCATCCACACTAAAGGCTGCGTGGGCCAGTTTGAGAAGTGGCTGCAGGACAACCTGGTTGTCGTGGCCGGCGTCTTTGTGGGCATCGCCCTCCTCCAGGTACATCCTCTGTCCCCGAGGTGCCTGCTTCCCCTGACCTTGAGGCCCTTTACGGCCCCAGCCCTTACCAGCGCCCTGTCTTTCAGATTTTTGGCATCTGCCTGGCCCAGAACCTCGTGAGCGACATCAAGGCGGTGAAGGCCAACTGGTGAGGCCGCCACCCTGGCCACAACCACTTCGCCTGGCCCAGGCCCATGGTGGGGACCCTCCCGGCCCCCAGTACTGTGCTGGAGGGCCACGGCTGCAGGAAATGCTTCTGCTGCCACTCGGACTCCCCGAGGGGCTGGGGGTGCAGGGTGGTGATGCCCTCAGAGAAACCTGCCTTGGCTGCACCCGCTGGGGGGCCTGCAGCTGCGTGTGCATGAGAGGTAGGAAGGCGGGTGTGCACAGGGGAGCCCCCCACATGACGGGCTCTTCGGGTCTAGGAAGGGCACAACAGTGAGGGCTCAGACCTGAGGAGTGGGAATCTGCCTGTGTTCCCCCAGACCTGGGCAGGACCACCTCCTGTGCATGGCTATGGGGGGTCGGCTTGAGGGGCGGGTGGGTGCTGTTGTCTGGGACCCAGTCTCATGCTCTTCTCTCCTGGCTGTGACGTGGGGCCAGCTAATAGCTGCTGAGACGTCACCGTCCCAGACTCAAAAATGGGTCCAAGAGATTTCTCTCCCTTGCTTGCCTCTCAGGATCAAAGGTGATGATGGCTACAAACTGCTCAAATAAAACTTTGAAAACCACTGGCTTGGGCCCACCCTCTGGGAGGTTCCGGCAGCAGCGTGGCTTCTGCGAGCACTCCAGCCCCCGGGGGACTCCCCGACCGGACCCCGCTGCCCAGCAGTCTTCCTCAGTCTGGATAACTTAGACCGACCTTTGGGCCAACCTTTAAAGATGGGTGTATTTCACTCAAGTCCAGCTTCTCGGGGAGCAGGAGCCCCTGGCCACATGGGTCCTGCAGGGGCAGTGGTGACCCTACACTGTCCCCTCCGCTCCTAAGTGGCCCGCCTGCCCCTTGCCTGGGATGCTAAGACAGATGCCAGAGCAGCTGAGGGTGAGGGGGGGTCAGGGGCTTTCAAAGGAAGTAGCTGGGGGCTGGGGACCGTGGGGCGGGGGGTGGGGAACCACGGGGGGGTTGGGCTCCCGGCCCACCCTGGAAGCCGCGAGCGCTGCCCGGCCCCCACCAGAGGGCGCTCCCGCACCGCGCCGCGCACCTGGCCGCTCCGCACCTGGCGGCTCAGCTCCCCGCCAGCCCCGCCCGGCCGCCCGCGGAGCTGCGCACCTGTGCTGTCCCCACGTGGCTTCCCGCTTTGCGAGGGCGGACACGCCGGCGCCTGGGAAGGGGGGTGTCGACGACGGCCTCGGACTTCTGCACCCCAGGGGCTGTGGATGAAGGGGGAGGTGCACCCAAACTCAGATGCTCCCCCACCCCACCCCACCCCACCCCACCCGGCACGGGGGCCAGGTGGGTTGTGGGCAGGAGACCTTTGGCGGGGTGGGGCTTTCCAGTGCGTCTTGGCTTTAGCGTCCTGGTCTTTGTGCCGCGAAGACTGGCGAGGAGATACAGCGGCTGTGGGTTGGGGCTGATAGTGGCCGCTGGCTCAGGAGACACTGGGGAGGCGGCTCGTTGAAGCTCGATTGTTGGAGAGGGATGCAAACAGCCCCCCCTCCCGGCGGAAACCCTGACTTTCGAACTGAAATCTGATTGGAAAATGTCCGCAGCGGATCAAAAGCAAACTGCGAGCCCCACCAAAGTGTGGCGGTCGCCTTTGCGCCGCTTCCAACCCCCACGCCACTGCCCTCCCCCGTGGAGCCACGGCCTCTTCTGCCCTGTGAGGAAGGGTGCCGGCGCTACTGCAGGGCGGCCCGGGGGTGGGGGGAGCATGACTTGGCATTGGGGTGCAGGGGGGACCAGGTGTGGGCTGGCGGGTGTCGGGGACCCCTGGCAGGCGCTGCCCACGGTGATGCCACACTCTAATAAACGCAGCTCGAACCCCCAGGTGTGTCAAATGCTTCCACTTTCATTGCTTCCCTGCAGGGAGGGGGACGGTCTCCCTCAGCGGGGCGGGAGTGGAGCCTGCCCCGGGGTGAAACCTGCACTTCCTCGATCAACCAGTGCGGGGCAGTCGTGGAACATCGTCCCTAGGCAGATGCCGCTCAAGATGCACAGTGGTGGGAAGGTGGCCAAGGACCCTGGCGTCCCCTACCAGGTGCACTCAGAAGAAGGGGGGCACGCAGGCGAGGGGCTAGAAGTGAAGGGCCTGCAGGTGCGAGCGAAGGGCCTCTTGCTGGAGGTGGAAGGGGCCTGGGTGTGTGTGGAGAGCTCTTAGGAAACTTCAAGATGTGGGTAGGTTTCCCTAGAGGCCCAGAGTGGAGGGAGGCAGCAGCATCGCCGACCCTGGAGCCATGATGGAAACAGGCTTCATGAGAAGAAGGAGAGTGACCAGTAGCAGGCAACTGGCCAGGAACCCAGGCAGTCCTCAGCTCTGCTGTGGGGCAGCCACTGCCCGCCTGCCCACCACCCACTGTCACCCAATCAGGTAGGCCGTGGGTGGAAGTCGGGAGCATAGGCAGCTCAGGCCTGCCCCACCTGTTGGAGGAAGGCTGTGTGTGTGTGTGTGTGTGTGTGTGTGTGTGTATGTGTGTGTGAGAGAGAGAGACACGTGATGGTGGCTGCTGGGTGGGATTTCAGGCTGATGAGAGACAAATGTGCTGTCCTTAGAGTAAGCTCAGAGAAAAGGACTCGCTCCAGGGTGTCGCCTCCCCAGAGGAGAGCAGGCAGTGGGTGAGGCTGCCTCCTGTCGGCCCCTCGAGATCCCTGAGCCTGGGTGCAGGGCGTGCTAGGGGCTGACAGATCCGAGCCTGTCTCAGCTAGTTGGAGCCAGGCTGCCACACCACCTTCCTGTGGTATCAGGCTCCTCCAGCCAGGGTCACACCTGCACTGCTTGAGGACAGCCCTCTCAGAGCTGTCCACGAGGCGGGGAGGCTGGTCATTATGAACCAGCGGTGCGCTATGCAGAAATGAAGGAAATGGGGACTGGGGCTGCGGGGAGGTCGCTTGCATTTTCCATCCAGAAAGGCCTCCCTGGGAAGGTGGCCTTGCATTTTCCATCCAGAAAGGCCTCCCTGGGAAGGTGGCCTTGGGGCTGAGGAAGCAGGTGTGAGCCGTCTGGGTCTCGGAAGAAGACCTGCACACACACACCCGGCCCCCCTCCCAAGCAAATCCAGAGTCTGGAGCTAGAATGAGCCTGTTGTGTTCACAGGGACCTCCTTGGGACTGTTCCCAGGATTCAATCCAGAAGTCCCAGATGGAACAGGCAGAGGAGGTGAGCGGAGGGACAGAGACTCCCAGCTGATAAACACTGGATCTCTCGGTGATCAGATTGGCGGCGGGGTGGGGGGGTGGGGGTGGGGGAGCTAGGCTCCCTCTGGGAAGATGGTGGGAAGACCAGGCAGTCCACACTTTGGAGGAAGGGGCCCCAGATGACCGCCAGAGGGCACCCAAATACCACTCCTGCTCTGCCACCGCCTCAGTCAGTGTGTCTGGGACACGTGTTTCCAGGGTCACCCACACCTCCCGTCATCTTCAGCAAGTTGAGCAAACTGCCTGCTGCAGGATGCCTTCCCCAGGGCTCAAAGAGACCCCAGCCTGCCCAGTCCTAACAGACACAGGTGGGCGTTGAGGAGGGAGGCTGGTGGAGTCTGCCCCCCTCATACTCCTCCACCATCTCAGCATTTACCGGGAGTAGCTCGTAGACACCGAGGAGCCCTGGTGGCATGGTGGTTACGCATTTGAGCTACAGTCTGCAAGGCCAGCAGTTTGAAACCAACAGCCTCTCAAGGGAGGAGGATGAGGCTTTCTACTCCCATGGAGGTACAGGCTCAGGAAGTGATGGGGGCAGCTCCACCCAGTCCTCTAGGCTCGCTGTGAGCCCCCACCGACTCAACAGCAGTGGGCTTGTTTGGGACTTGGGTGTCATACTCAGAGTCTGGAGCAAGGTCTGTGATGCTTTTCTGCAAAGGACTGGAATGCAGAGACAGACGCAGTGGCCACCCCGTTGTGCACACTCCCTCTGCTCAGAGGGCAGTAGAGCGGCTGAAGGTACTGGTGTGGCTGTGTTACAGGAGAGCTTTATTGACGGGCACAAAGTCTTCTCTTGCTTCCCCTTCAAGATACCATCACTGAAGCCCTTGAGCCATACAGAAAGAGACAGGGACTGGTCGAGGGGGAGGAAGTAGCAGCACAGGGAGGGTCAGGGGAGCCCAGGATGATGAGGACTCTGGAGGGAGGGTCAGGTGTATCAGGGGATCCAGGAAGTTCGTACAAGTCAGAATTAAAGGGTCATGGAATTTTCCCAAGGACTTTTTGAAGTCCCCTCCTATAAGGACACAGGGCCCTTTATTATTATTTTTAGTACTTCCAGGGCTAACTCGCTTTTAAAAAGAGTGGTGGGGCTGAGCCCCGGTGGCGTAGTGGTTGTGCGCGGGACTGCGGCCCACTGGGACGGAGGTTCAATTCCAGCGGTGGGACTGGGCCTCCTACTCCCACCATCGGAGAGCAGTGATGCCCCCCCCCCCCACCAAAAAAAAAAGAGTGGTGTACACTGCAGTGCTCCCTTCCTAGGCTAGCCTCTTCAGTACAGTAGTCAGGTGGGGCCTCATGGAGGAAGCACAGTGAGGCAAAGACTTTTCACTTTCATTCTGATGAGTGTTTATTTTTAAATTAACTTAAAGATGATTGCAATTTGGGGCTGAGCTCCGGTGGCGTAGTGATTGTACACGGGACCGTGGCCCACTGGGTTGGAGGTTCAAATCCAGCAGCAAGGCTGGGCCTCCTACTCCTACCACCAGAGGGCAGTGATGTGTCCCCCCAAAAAAATGATTGCAATTTTTTTGGGGTGGGGGGCATCACTGCCCTCTGGTGGGAGTGCGAAGTCCAGCCTTGCTCCTGGAGAGCTGCTGCATTTGAACCGCCACGCCAGTGGGCTGCAGTCCCGCACTCAACCACTACACCACTGGGGCTCAGCCCTATGATTGCCATTTTTAATTGGGATACAAACCCTACTGCCATTAAGTGGATGTCAAATTCTAGCAAGCTGATAGGGTGGAGTCCACCTGCTTTTTAGGGTCTCTGAGAGGAAAGGTGTGCAGGGCAGAGAGCATCGGGGTTCTCCATGGAGTGGCCGTGGGGTTTGAACTGCCCATATTGTGGTTAGCCGTCCAGTGCTCTGTGAGAAAACAAAGCTCAAACTCATTGCTATTGGGTGGGTTCTGACGCAGAGGCCCTGCAGGGCAGGGCAGAGCTGCCCCTGTGGGGTTTCAAGGCTGCGCATCTCTGCCGGAGCAGAGAGCCTCAGTGTTCTCCTGATGGTCACTGGGGGTGGGGTGGGGGCTTGAACTGCCGACCTTTTGGTTTGCAGCCCGATGCATAACTCGCGTTTGTTGCCAGAGCAATAGCACAGGTCAAATAGAAAATAGAGAACATTGCAGGAAGCGGGGAGGTGGGGAAATGAGCTGATACCCAGGGCTCAAGGAGAAAGCAAATGTCTAGAGAATGATGATGGCAACACATGTACGCATGTACTCGACACAATGGCTGGCTGGCTGGCTGGATTATGATAAGAGTTGTATGAGCACCCAATAAAATGATTTTTTTAAAAAAAGAGTACATTATGCATCAAAGTAAGATTCTTTAGCCCCACGTCCAGTTCCTTTGTCTTCTATGGAGACCACTATGGCCAGCTGTGAGAATCACATCAGTTTGAGGTTTGGATTCGTTCTCAGACATCCCTGTGGAAAGGCTTGGTGTCCATATGTGTATGTGGGTGGGGGTGGGGGTGTTGTTAAATGGTAGGATGCAGGCATACTCCTGCTTACCTCAGAACCCCACCTCCCAGAGTGAGGGGCACAGGACATGGCCATATGACGGAGTACAGTCCAGCCACAGGTAAAGCAGAGGCCTCCCTTCTGGGGTTGGGGAAGTGAGGGGCAGAGGGCACACTAGCAGAATGGCCCCAGCATTTCCGTGGCTTTCCTGGCATCAGCCCCAGGGGTAGCAGTACCTCACTGGAGGCTGGCACTCAGCCCATCGGAGGTGTGAAAGCCACACAATTAGCCCTTTGGTACTGCCAAGGCTGTTGCCATGGTAACGCTTCCCTGTTCCCCTGGGGCAGTGGACTGGGGAGATGGGAACCTGCCCAGAGAGGGACTGTGGGGGTGGCCTGAGTGGCCAGTCCGGACCCCCCAGGCTGTTTTGGAGGGCTGGAGGTGCCTCCTGTGGCCGGTTTCAGGACAGTCCTCTGGAAATCCCTCCTGCGCTTGGCCTCTGCCTGAGAGAGCGGCTTCTTGGCAGCCAGACTTCCCAGGCTGCTCCAGCATCCCACCCCATGGCCTCCTGGGAGGGGAGCCCCCTGCCGACTCACCACCGCCTCCACCTGGGTACAAGAGGCTGGAGCCAGGGAGAGCCTGGGGGGTACAATCTGAAAGGCTGGCAGCCCTGGTCCACTCAGAGGTGCCTGGGGGAAAGGCCTGGCCATCTGTTTGCCAACACTCAACCTGAGGACCGTGCAGAGCACAGGGCTGCCCTGACATGTGCCAGCCGGAGCCCAGGCACGCCATGGCCACTGCTCCTGGTCAGGGCTCGTTCTCGCAGACACGTCCAGGGGAAGAGCCGCAGCTGACCCAGGACCTGGAGTTGGTGCACCCGGGCTGAGGGCAGCATAGCCCCTCTGTGCTTGTGTTCACGTGGCTGCTGCCTTCCGGGTCTGAGCCTGCCGCTTCCTGTGGCAGGGCACTGCTCACACAACCATGGGTACCCACCCTCCTGGAGACAGAAACACTCCGCAAGGACTCACCTTCAGGACTTGAACAGGTCTTTCTGGGGGAGACTGGGGAGTGTCAGGCGGAGCTCCAGTCAGCATCTGCTCCCCATGGCCCTGTGCCTGGGGCTCCGTGGTGACCCCAGCACACTTCCTGTTCTATAGCCGCACGCGGGCTATTCGCAGTCTGGTGGGAGAAGCCTAGGCCTAGGTCACCAGTCTGGAAAAACATGCCTGCAGGAGATGTGGTTATAAAAGGCAAACTGCACAGAAGGGTGCTTGCGAATTTCCCTGTCACCTGGAAGTCTCCTTCCTCTCCCAGGAAACAGCCATGGGACTCCATTCCATCTGTCCCCCTCACCCCCTCCCTCTCCCAGAGCAAAACAATTAGCCTGGAGACTCAAACACTGTGCACACTGTGCACCCCTCCCCACCCCCCTCCCCACCCCCTGCCCAGCACTCTCCCTCATATGTCTGTCAACTTTCCCACCGACCAGCTTGGTGGAGCAGCGGATCATTCTTTGCGCTGCAAACCGAGACGTCACCAGTTCAAACCCATCAGCCCCCACCAGCAGGAAGAAGAAGCTTTCCACTTCCCTGGGGAGCCCCCAGGGGCAAGTCTACCCCATCCCATGGGGTTGCTCAGCGTCAGCAGGGACTCGCTGGCGGAGAGTTGGATGGGGTTTGGAGAGTTCCGCCCTATCCTGGCTGACCCCAGCAAGCCGGGCCAAGGGGAGCAGGGCGCCTGGCCTCCCGCCGCTCACACCCTAATTCTTGTATCTTTGAGTGCTTGTATCTTCCAAATTCTTGGAAGCCAATTGCTGGGTTAAAGGGCAGGTGCATTTTTAATTTACATAGATATTGCCAAATTGCCCTGGGAAGAGGTCAAAGCCATTTACATTCCCAGGAACAATGCAGGGCTTCATGCGTTTCCACCCCCTCCCAGCACTGCCCTGCCCCAGCTTTTTCTGGCACCCCATACTCGGATGTGTGTGTGTGTGTGTGTGTGTGCGCGCGCGTGTGTGTGTGTGTGTGTGTGTGTGTGTGTGAGAGAGAGAGAGAGAGAGAGAGAGAGAACGGCAGTGAACTCAGAACTTTTCTGTGGCTGGAAGGGTGGGGGCTTTTCTGGTGAAGAGGAAATCATCTCTCTTGAGATGGGGATAAGGTGATGTCGGGAGCAGGAGCAGCAGCTTGCAGACCTGAGGAAGCCCTTCTTCTCAACCGGGCTACCCCAGCTCCCTGGAACCCCTAAACCCCACCTAACCAGCTGCTCTCCATATCAGAGCTGAAATTCGGAGTAACCTGTTGGCAGAAGGCTACGGATGGCAGTGAAAACCTGGAGTCCTTCTGCAGACTCCTCATCTAGATTAAGCCTCCACTGCATCCCTCCTGACACACTCACCGGGGCTGTGGGAAGCGTGCCCGCAGGCAGAGTGCACTGGGAGGCCGAGGAACTCCACCCCTTTCCAGTGAGCCCAGGGAGGGGCAGTCTCTCTTCCAGACTCGCCTGCAGGTGCTTTTAATGGACAGGACCGGGGACTCGATCACATGGTCAGGAGATCAGGAGTCACGGGGATCAGTTGTACCCAGGCTTCCGGGGTGACCAGGCCCTGGACCCATCTTGTAAGTTCTTCTAACAGAGCGTATGTGTCCCCATCACGGCCCTGTCCCCACTTCTGTCCTGCCCCCCATACCTTGATGCCTTGATCTGCCAGGACTTTTCCTTCAATGCCTTTAAACTTGCTTCCCCACTGAGACTCCTCCCAGGCCTCATGACCCTGTGCGGATGGCTCCCCGCCACAGATGGGACGGGACGTCTTGGACCCTTGAAGATAGGCACGCTCCCTGCAGTAGATGAGACGAAGGCCTCTCCTGCACCCTAAAACACCTCCTTCGGTGGCCCCTGCCCTGTCGGCAGCTGTTCCCTCGGGAAAGCAGACGGCTCCATCTTTCTCTGGAGATCCACTGGGCATTCAAGCTGCCGCCTCTCAGCAGTCAAGGAGCTAACCACGGGGTCATCAGTCACACACATATACACACACATCATCATCATCATCATCAACCCCCAAATTCATTGCCCTCATGTCAATGCCTTAGGGTTCAGAGTGGCACTGGCTCAGAAAGACTCCTGTAAGGAACTGCCCAAGGGGTGGGGCTGGGGCTGCTCGTGCAGCAAAGCCAGCCAGTCAAGCCCCTAACCAAACTCCCTGCCTTGGGCTGAGGCCAAGTCACAGGGACGCTCCAGCTCCGAGAGTCTCTCTGGGAGCAGAAGGCGCCTCTTTCTCCCAGGAGCACCTGCGGAGTCCCAATTGCTGGCCTGAAGTTGGAAGGCCCCCTCAGAAGCCGCAAGGGCTCCGTGAGGTGGCACTAGGAGGGTGCACGCCGCCAACCTTTTGTTCGTGCCACCCAGCGGCCCCCCCCAAAACACCCCCAAACCAGATCGACCTCTCAGCCACCGAGTTGGTCCTGAGTCACTGCGCCCCCACATGGTAGAGAGGAGAACTGATTTGGGGGGCGCGGAGAGGGGGAACCAGGGCGGGCGGGTTCCTGAGAACTCTACAGGTCGGAAGGCTGCTTCCTGGTAGGCTAGAACCACCAGCTTCCTCCTTCGCAGCCCTTGGCTAGGCGTCCTCCTCATGCCCAGGCAGGCGCTTTCCTGCCCTCTCCGCACATTTTGAGCCAACCCGTCCATCATTGCGGGTCCCACTCGTGCCCCAGGCGCATGTTCAGGGACTCCCCACATCTGGGGTGAGTTTTCCTGGGGCTTCCAGGGCCCTGCCATCCCTCTCCGCCACCCCCTGCGTCCAGTCAGGCGGGCGTCCATCCTCATTAGCACGGTTCAGTGGCCAGCGGTGGTAACTGATCTCCCTCCAGCCCAGTGCGGACAGCGGCTAATGGGGATGAATGGCACGGGAGGGCCCCGCCAAGGGACACATACCCAGAGGCCACACAGGGTGAGGAGGCGGTTGGGGGGAGAGAGGGGGGGGTCTCAGCTGGCGGATTCAGTCTGCTGTGCCCCCGACCCCAAACTCAGCCCAAGGGTAGGGACGACAGGCCAGCAGATAGGGGGATGGCTCTGGAATTCTGCTGCTGACTGGGGTGGAGGCAGCCTGGGAGGATGCGCCCATCTAGCAGGAAGGATCAGACTTCCAGGTGGTGTTCATTCCAGGGAGGCCACAAACAGCACTGGGGACCAAGGTAAGATGGACTGTACCCTCCCCTCATCATGTGTGGGTAAGGGAGACACTCTAAAACTGGGGCACAGAGTGGCCCCAACGAGCCCCCACAGGAGCAGGGATGTCTAGCCCCATCCTTCAGCCAGCCGGCCAACACGTGCTCCCTGCTTATTCTGTGTCAGGCTCTGGGCTAGACACTGGGCAGACAAGAAGTGACCAAGACAATCAAGGTCTCCTTCCCTGTGTGGAGGGTGACTGACGATACATGAGAGAACAAATACTTCATCTGGCCACACAACGAGAACAATCAGTGACTGTCAAGTCGACTCTGCCTCCCGGGGACCTGTGGGTGTCTGAGTGGAGCTGTGTTCCATTCAGCAATCAGCGACTGGTTAGCCACGCAGAGGAAAGTCAGTAGGGTGACTGGATGAGACTGGAGAGCCAAGACCTGACAGGGGAGAAGGGAAAGTATTTCAGGCAAAAGGAGTAAGCTGTGCAAAGGCCCTAGGGTAGGAGTGAGCCTAGGAGATTGGAGAAGAGGATGGTGCCCAGTGTGGCTGCAGGGAGCCTGGGAAGCACCTGGGAAGGAGGGGGTGAGCTCAGAGGAACAGGAGCAGGATGCAAGGGGAGTCCCTGCTATGGCTAGAACTTAAAGTTAGGCTGAAGTCCTGACCCCGCTCTGTTCCTGTGAACTGACCTTCTTTGAAGATAAGGTCTTTGAAGGTGTTATTGGTTAGCAGGGGGTCACGATGAAGAAGGCTGGGTCCTGATGCAATCAGAGCAGTATCTTCATCAAAGGACGCAGACTGGACACGGAGGGGAGAGGGCCGTGTGTGATGGTGGGGTTGGCAGCAGCTATAAGCCAAGGAACATCGGCTGCAACCAGACAAGAGAGGCCTGATTTCTCTGGAGCCTGAGGCGAGAACACTGCCCTGCTGGCCTCTTGACTGTGGGCCTTACTACCAGGCTCTGAGAGTCAGTCATGAGGGAGGAGCATGGGGGAAGGGAACAGGGGGAGCAGATATCCAGGGCCGAAGTAGAAAGAAAATGTTTTTTAAAATGTTGATGTCGGCCTAAGCCCCGGTGGCGTAAGTGGTTGAGCGCGGGACTGCAGCCCGCAGGCTTGGCGGTTCAAATCCAGCAGCGGCTCTCAGGAGCGGCACTGGGTGGTGCCCACAACCACCAGAGGGCAGTGATGCCCACAAAAAAAAAAGGAAAAAAATGTTAATGGTCCATATGTACAAATGTGCTGGGCACAACGGATGGATTGTGAGAAGAGCTGTACAAGCCCCCAATAAAGTGGTTCAAGAACTAGTCCTCCAACTTACAAGGTAAACCAGCTGTGACTTCGATCACTCCATGTGTTCTTTATGTGTGGACACGTGATTTACTTCTTCCAGAGTAAAGCTTGCGGGCCAGGTCTGCATGCTGTTCCTTCTCTCAGAAACATTCGCTCTACCTGTAGGAATGTCATTCCTCCACCATGACTCATTTGCAATTTACTTCCATCCCACCCACAAAGCTCTTCAGCTAGTTTACCTGGAAATGTACACTTCTTCCTGAGTGATGCTATCAAATAAACACCCATCGGGGTTTACTTCATTTTACTTAATAACATAAGTCATTTGCATTTGTCTGAGCTTTAGGAAGAGAAGCTGTTCATTATTAGTACAAACGACAGAATATACTTTTTTTTTATTTGGGGGGTCATCACTGCCCTCTGGTGGTCGTGGAAGCTACCCAGCTTTGCTCCCAGAGAGCTGCTGCTGGATTTGAACCGCCAAGCCAGTGGGCCGCAGTCCCACACTGAACCACTACGCTACCGGGGCTCAGGCCCAGAATATGCTTTTTAAAGTTTGATGACATTAATTATTGGTAAAAATCACATTTTTATTGAGGTACTGGAATAAAAAGAAAAGCCAGATGACCCCCACAGCCCCTTGGCTTGCTGAAAGCGAGGAGGACTTGAAACCCTGAGAGCGATCGAGGACAGGAGTCTTCCGTGTGGACTAACCTTCGGTGTAGAGAGAAGCAGACAGAGCAGGAGGCAGCATGGTGATCAATGAAGGAGAGACTGGAGTTGTCGATGAATTCTTCACTTTGGTGGAGCCTCCAATCCTGCCCATGGGAGCTGCAGTTAAGAAACGAAATAACATTAGGCACATCGGCGGCCAAAGATCTCCTTGAAGTGTTCAAATGCAAACATGACGATCAGATGACTCAGGTGTCATGGCGTTACCCGCGCCACAGTAGAGTCCCTCACGGCTCACGCATGCCAAAGCTGGGCAACGAGGAGAAAGCAAGGAGGGAGAAGGATGCTTCTGACTTACGACGACGGCGGTGAAGAATACTGGAGAGACTGGATGAACGAGCAAATCTGTCATGGAAGAAGGACATGTCATGTCATGTCAGCATGCTCTTTAGAGGCAAGAATGTGGATGTGTTTTCAGGAGAGACCAGTCCCTGGAAAAGCGAAGGAGCGTTGGAAAGAGGAAGACCTTAGACAAGGGGAATGGACACGGTGGTTGCAACCAGGGCCTCAAACATACGCTCACTGGGAGACTGGTGCAGACCAGACGGTGTTCTATTCTACTGGGCTGCGGCCATCACCTAATCTGGTGTCAGTTTGAGGATTAAGAGTGTAGGGGTGGAGTCTAGCCTGTCAATCTGGAGATAACCAATGAGAGCTCTGTGTGGGTATGCCCTTCCCTTGAGAATTCTGGAAAATCCGGCTGTATTTCCCCCTTGGAAGTGAGAGACTCACAACTTGGTCCCTTGGAGACACTCTACTGACCAGATGCAAGGCTGACTCCCTGTGAGCCATCCCGGAGGAGACGCCACATGGGCTCACCCTGTTGGAACCAGACCTCTGAAGCCGGAAAAGCCACGTAGAGACTCCTGCCAGCGCTGAGATGCTTGAGAAGCCACAGAGAGGCTCCTGTCAGCACTGAGATGCTTACAATGCCACTGGAGCCTAAGACTTTCTTACCTACTGGCCTATGATTGTCCTGCACCTGATGTCATTGCATGTGCCTCGTGAATCTGAAGAAGACTTTGTAGACTGGTATCAGACATATGGGCTAATATCAGACTTGTGGGCTAGGACTGGACTGGGTTGGGATGCGTTCTCAGTGTTCCATTCCTCTTGTATATAAACCTCTCCCTTATATACATGTGTGTTTATGGATTTTTTTCTCTGGTTTGCCTGGGCTAACACACAAGCGCAGGGGCACCTTGCATCAGAACAGACTCGCAGGCACCTAAGAGCAGTTTGTGGAACTCTGCCCTGGCAACCAGTCCTAGGACACCGAGACAGGCGTGGCCAAGCCTAGCGTGTGGTTACCAGGTCTGTGGGTCAGTGTGGGTGGGGCTCCTTTCCTGAGGGGGTGTTGGCCTTACACAGACACTATAATCCTACCGGAGTCAGGTTGTGACTGGGGGCCCTGAGAATGAGGTATGTCTCCCCACCCTTCCTACACACCTGCTACGGGATCCGTGTCTGTCCCTGAGAGCAGGATGGAGGATCCCGGGGTTGTCTGGGCGAGCCTCTGCCAGACTCAGGAGAGAACAGGTGTCCAGTCTCTGAGGGGTGCATGCCCCATTGCCTAACTTCTGGCTGACCCCAGGAGCCCACCTAGCAACTAGGCCATCCTTCATGGAGCCTGAAAGCATTGGGCAATGCTTCTTCCTATGAAGGTGGGATGGAGTCAGAGTTCTTACAGGTGGGTTTTATGTCTAAAACCCACATCTGTTTTTCTTTCCTTTGTTTTAACGGGCAATTTAAGCAATTTTCAAGGGCAATCTCGACTGTTCTCTCTATTTTTGCCATATGTGCCAACTCCACTGTTGAATTCTCTTGTCAAGTGTTGCTCTTCCGGCCCAGTGGACCTGAGGCATGCCCCAGACAGGCCTGACATGTGGCGAGGGGAGCAGGGGAGGGTATGGGACAATGTGTCCCATGAAATGACCACGCCATCCTCATTGCCATCGCCTGTAGTCCCGCTCACACTCCTGCTCACAGCCTTGCTCAGATTGTACCCTGAGCCCCCAGAGCCAGTACCCCAATGTGACCTGGCCCTTTTTCCCCACCCTTGGGGGACCTGCTTCTCTGTTCCCTCCCTTCCCTGACCATCTCCTCTCTGACGGCTCTGGAAAAAGCATGCTAACTTTTTTTTGGAGGGGGGGCACCACTGCCGTCAGGTGAGAATAGGAGGCCCAGCCTTGCTCCTGTAGAGCTGCTGCTGGATTTGAACCGCCAACCTAGCGGGCCACAGTCTCACACACAACCACCACGCCACCGGGACTCAGCCCAACATGGTAACTTTTTAAATCCTAGCAAACTACAACCTAGAACATGCAGCTGGTGCAAGCCACGATCAGAGTGCAGTACCATTTCAAACCCTAAAATGGATATGATGCCAAGAAAATGGAAGACATCAGGTGTTGGTAAGGGTGTCGAGAAATGGGACCTCCCTGCGTTTCTGGCAGGGACGTCAGGAGGTGCGGCCACTGTAAGAAACAGGATGGGAATTCCTGAGGAAAGGTCAATGTAGAATGACCACGTAACCTAGCAATTCCACTCCTAGGGTTATACCCCCAATAATGGAAAGAAGAAGTGCAAAGAGATTCTAAACCAATGCTCATTGCATCCCAGTTCACGTTAGCTAAGAGGTGGACTCTGGTTACTCTCCATCAATAGGTGAATGGATGAACACATGTGATACAAACATATAGTGAATTCTCAGCAGCATAAGGGAAGATGAGGGTGTTGATTCGTGCAACTTATGATATGGATGAACCTTGAAAACCTTATACTGGGATGGTGGTGGGGGAGGAAGAGAAAGGGTTGGATATATAGCCCCTCGCCCCCAGGGTGATGAATAACAGAAATGTGGGTGAAGGGAGACAATGGACAGTGTCAGACACGAAATAATAATATGTAATTCATGAAGGACCCATGAGGGTGGGAGGGTGAGGAAGGAAACAGCAAAAAGAGGAGCTGAGGCTGAGCCCCGGTGGCGTAGTGGTAGTGCACGGGACTGCGACCCACTGGTTTGGAGGTTCAAATCCAGCAGCAAGGCTGGGCCTCCTCCCACCACCAGAGGGCAGTGATGCCCCCCCCCCAAAAAAAAGAGGAGCTGATACCAAGGGCTCAGGTAAGAAATAAAATGCTTTGGAAATGTTGATGGCAATATGTGCACAAGGGTGCTTAGTACAATTGAATGATGGATTGCTTTAAGATTTGTAAGAGCCCCCCCGCACTAAAATGATTAATTTTGTAAAAAGAAAACATACTGAGTGAAGTAAGTCCACCATAAAGGACAACTACTGTGCGATCTCACTTATACGAAATACCTGGAACAGGAACAATTTAGATACTAAAGTTTATCATGGTTACAAGGTACACACAGGAGAGAGATAGAGAGGGAGATTCGTTGCTTGGGGGGGACACTGATTTTGGTTAAGGATTATGGAAAATGCAGATATGGGTAGCACACTATGATGCATGTAATTAATGTCACTGACTTGCATATATAAAAAGGCTGAAACAGTAAATGTTTTGTTGTATACATATCTTCATAACAAAAAGGTGATACATTTTCACATCAATTTATAGCTTCTTTTTTGGGGGGGGGGGCATCACTGCCCTTAGGTGGTGGGAGTAGGAGACCCAGCCTTTGCTCCATGGAGCTGGAATTGAACCTCCATCCCAGTGGGCTGCAGTCCCACGCACAACCACTACACCACCTATAACTTCTTAAAAATCAGTTTCTCAGCAATCAAATGTAAAACAGAAGTTCTTAAAAAAAATTTTTTTTTAAACAGAAGTTCTTTAACCTGATAAAGGGCATCTATCTAGCAGACATTTGTAGTAATTTTTTTTTTTTTGCATCACTGCCCTCTGGTGGGAGTGGGAAGCCCAGCCTTGCTCCTGGAAAGCTGCTGCTGGATTTGAACCAGTGGGCACCAGTGTACTCAACCTCTGGGGCTCAGCCCCACATTTGTAGCAATTTTTTTTTGGGGGGGGGGGGACATCACTGCTCTCTGGTGGTGGGAGTAGGAGGCCCAGCCCCACTGCTGGAATTGAACCTCGGTCCCAGGGACAAGCCATGGACACCGCTTCCTGCAGGCACTGTTTGTACCACTCTTTATCTCCCTGTGTCCCCAAGAGGAATGGAGGCAAGTTGAGGCTGTAGCTCTTTATGGGAGTACAAAGCCTCATCTCTCTCCTGAGGAACCACTGGTGGTTTCAAGCTGTTGATCTTACAGCAGCTGCTCCACTCGTAATCCTGAGCCAACCTTCTCCATGGGGCCTTGACCCAGACTTCTAGACACACGGCCAGGCACCATGCTAAGTTCTTGCAAAATAAACTTCCACCCCACCCCACCCCACCCCACCCCACCCCCATCAAACAAAAACCAACAATCATCTAGAAAACACACTACCATCAAGTGGATGCTGATGCACAGTGACCCTGTAGGACAGGGTAGGACTGCCTGTGAGCTGGAAACAGTCTCTGTTTACAGGAGCAGAACGCCCTGCCCTTGTCCTGGGAGCTGGTGCTGATTGGAACTGCTGACCTGGCAGAGTGGAGCCCAATTCCTCGCCACCGCACCCCCCGGGCTGCTGAAAATCCACCGCATCCAGGTAGCATTGACCCATGGTTCGTGTATCCCCTCGTTGTGTCTGTTTCGGTGAGAATGCATTCCCTGTGGAATGAAGTGCTGAGAGGCAGAGTGCCAGCAGGCTGGGTGAGGGAGGGAGGCCTGGTGTGGGGGGCTGTGGGAGCGGCAGGGCGTGGGCTGGGGGAGCTCCACAGGCGAGGACCCTCTAATCTGAAGTCTGCAAGCATCAGACCATTAGGCTGAGTCTAAACTCCACCCTCATCAAACCCAACTCTTTTTTTAAGAGCCAGGCTAACAGCATAGCTTTTTTTTTTTTTTTTGCCCTCTGATGGGAGTGGGAGGCCCAGCCTTGCTCCTGGAGAGCTGCTGCTGGATTTGAACCGTCAACCCCGTGGGCCGCAGTCCCGCACACAACCACTACACCCCTGGGGCTCAGCCCAAACCCGACTCTTTTTCCTGACTTTTACATATGCAACCTTGTTCATGCTCAGGCAGGACCCAGCTGAGGGGAGAGCACGACTGGGTTTATGCCTGGAGCTGGGCACTGGGACCTGTCCCACGCTGGTCCTGTCACATCCGGGAGATGCAGAGAGGCCAAGAAGCCCCCCTCGTCCCCCACCCCCCAACTTCATTTAGTGGTAGGTCACTCACGTCTCCACCTGCTGTGCCAGGTGCTTTTCTTTTACTTCCAAATACACGCTGTTGCCTCCGGTGGTCTGTGTGTCCAGCCTGCGGTTCACGAGACCCAGCGTCCCTGGACACGTCCGAGAAGTTGGAACATCACCACCGTCAGGTAGAGAAGGCTGTCACGGGGAATCTCCCGGGTCAACTCCCATCCACCCTCGGTCCTCTCGGTGCTCCCCCAAAGGGGTCAGCTTCCCGCCTGCGGGCTTGTTTCTCACCCTGTGTTGGAACTTCGGGCGGGCCCCGCCTCCGTCGGGGTTCGGTCACTGAGCACTGCGCGCGCGCGCTTCCTCCCCGGCCGCACGCGCACATCAGCGGTTTGCTGGCTGAGGACTGAGGGCTATTCGGTGGCGACCACCCCTCGGCCGTCAGCTTGGCGCACTGTGGTGGTCTGCGCGGCGCCACGAGGCTGGGCACGAGGCCGGCGGCATTTCACACGCCACCAGCGCCACCGCGGGGGGTGAGGGGTGGGACGGGTTTAGTGGAGGCTCACACATATTTCAAATAAAGAAAAGACTCACCCAGACTAGGAAGAAGGGCCCGGCGACCTACTTCCGAACACGAACCGATGGCAACAGCGGAACATGGGCCAGTCAAGGCCATGGACACGTGAGCCCCGTGGCGGCTGCAACCGTGGCTGGTGAGGGCGCGGGTCTGCGCAGGTCTGTCCTGCTGCGCCGGAGCCGGCTCGGTGTCAATGAACCACGAGACACAGGAGCGCCACCCATGGAGGCGGAGAGGGGACCCCTTGGGGACCTCCTGATACGCGGTGATTACGAACCCAACTGTTGGTGACATTTGTGTACAAGTGGACATCTGTCTGTGTGCGGGTCGCTGTGTGGATGTGTTTGCATTTCCACGCTTGTTTCTTCCGTATGGGGGAAAGGTGGGACTTTGTATTTTATACCCGTATGCGCCTTACAGCAGCCCTGTGAGGCAGTCTGTGTACAGACAGCAGACTGAGGCAGAGAGCTGCAGGGTCCACTACAACTCCCAGTGGACGCTCGAGGGTCCCAACTCTGTATCTGCCTTGCCTCCCAACCCCCATTCCGGGATGGGGTGGGGGTGGGGGAAGGGCCCTGGGCCACGCGCGCAGCGTCCGTTTTCCCCAGGCCTGTAATTCTGCGCAGCACCCTTTTGCGAGTGTGAGCCCTGGGAGCCAGGCCGCCCTCCGGTCCCCGAGCCGCTCTTTCAAGGCCAGGGAGTCTGCGGCAGCATTGCTTGCTTGCTGCTGCTTGGGTGGTGTGACTTAGGGGCTTGCTGGCTTTAGCCGAAGATCTGCGGCCTGGGGCAGTCCACAGTCACCCCCTTCTCTGCACATCCATCAAAGGCTGGCTTCACCCACAGGGTGGTCACAGGCCCCAAGACTGCGCTGTGGGCTCATTTCTGACCTAGATTTTTGGGCCCGAATCGGAGGATCGACCCTGCTCTGACCAGCTGCGTGAACAGCCCGGTGTGCTCTCTCCAGTCCTGGCGCTCCAGCTTCCTGCTACCCAGCCGGCCCCGACAACCCGGCAGCTTTCTGTTGCTTGTGCCCACCTCACTCGGTGCTCTCTCCCTTCGTAGACTTGGGGGGCTCTGTGCTCTGAGTTCTCTCCTCCTCTTTTCTTGGCTTGGGGTGGGGGAACCCCAGAAGGTTGAATAGTGTCCCCCCCACATTTGTGTCTCCTCACACCTTCCTAGTGTGGCTTTATTTGGAAATAAAGTCTCTGCGGGTGTATTTAGCTATGGATCCGAAGATGAAGTCCTCCTGGAGTTAGGGTGTCTGTAGAACAGGGGTTCTCAACCCTCCTCATGCCACAACCCTTTAATACAGTTCCGCATATTGTGGTGACACCCCACCCCCCACGCCCCAGGCCATACAATTATCTTCATTGCTACTTCAGAACTGCAATTTTGCTACTGCTATGAATCGTCGTGTAAATATCTGATATGCAGGATGTGTTTTCATTGTTACAAATTGAACATCATTAAAGCATAGTGATGAATCACCAAAGCAATATGTCATTATAGATTGTGAAATACTTATTTCTAATTACAAACAAATGATATGCTGTCTTGACGCATGGTATAGCATGGGTAACAGTCTTCACGCAGGGTATTAATAGGCGGGTGTATCTGCACGTGGGTGGGCCCACCTGGAGACAGGTAAAGGAGCCGAAGGAGCCGTGTGCAAGCCCTGTGAAAGGGTTGTTTGGCCCCCAAAGGGGTCACGGCCCACAGGTTGAGAACCGCTGCTTTAGAATCAGCGGAGAAGACACCAGAAATGCCCAGAGGGAAGACGGTCAGGTGAAGCCTGAGGCAGAGATTGGGATGAAAAGGCTCCAGACCTAGGACCTCCGGGAGCCGCCAGAGCTAGTGAGACAAGCGGGACTCTTCCCTAAGGCTCCTGAAGAGCTTGGCTGTACCCACACCTCGCCCCCAGGCAGCAGGGAACACAGGTCTGCTGGGTCAAGGAGGCCCAGTGGGTGGCACTGCTGCTGCCAGCAGGCAGGCCTGGGAGGGTGCTCCAGAAGGAGGAAGGAGAGGTGGTCACTGGCCTGGGGAAAGCCACGCCCGCTGACATAGGAAACATTGTCTGTTGGAGAGTCCCAGGCTGTGCAAAGATTCAACACTGCTGAACGGAAAGGTTCGCAGTCCACGTCCTCCCCGCCTTGCCTCAGAAGAAACGCCTGGCAGTTTATTATTGACAAATCGGTCTGTGGGGCGCCCATGGGGCACGCTGTGCGCTATGGCACCTGCTTTCTTCTTGGATTGCCCGTGTCACTGCTGGTCATGAAGTGCCCGCCCGGAGCCAGGCACTGACCCAGTGTTGGGGACCCGGCAGAGGAAACACACTCAGTGGTCCCTGTCCTCATGGAGGGGAAGCAGACTCTCAGGAGAGCTGTCATCAGGGAGAGGAATTAGTACCCATCAGGGTAAGGCGAGGCTCTCGGTCTGGAGAACAGAGGGTTGCCCCAACGCTGCTAAGACTCAGAAGTGCAGAGAGGTCTGTACGGTGGGAGGACCCTGAAACTGAAGGGCATCCTGTTGAGACAGCCACAGTGGAGTGGGGGAGACTTTGAGATGCTGTCCCTGACCCAGGAGGAAGGGCAGGCCTGCCCAGGCACAGTTCTCTCTTTCTCTCTCTCTCAGGAGGTCTGCTGGTGTGTGGAAGAGGGGGAGATGAGGGACCTGGTTAGTTGGAAATTTAGGGCAGGGGTTTCCCAACACAACAGCCCTGACTTTTGGGCCAGAACCTGGGAGGGACCTTGTGCACGCATATCCATGAAGGTCAACAGAATTGACCTTGGCACACGTAGGACAAGACAGGCCTGCGCCCCAACCCTTGAGCAAGAAGAAGAGATTGAGAGGGGCTGGGGCTCCAGCAAGGGGGGGGCGGTCCCTGTGGGAATACTGGGAAGGGAGGATCTGGGCGGGAG
>PVJH01017444.1:0-47825 GCA_004026705.1 Nesogale talazaci | reverse complement strand
TTGAGCACCCACCTGATTTTTTCCCCCAAAGCAATGATACCATTTTGCATTTTCCCCCGCAGTACATAAGGATTTCTCTCCATATCCCCTCAGCATTTATTATTTTTTCTTCCTTGTTGCATCTGAACTATTTTCAAATTAAATGCCATTGAGTGAATTCTTACTCATAACTACCTTATCGGTGATGGAGCGGTCAGAGGAAGCCGTAACTCCTTGCGGATGTAGAAAGCATCGTTTTTCTCCCTTAGACTGACTGGGGGCTTTGAACTGCTCAACCAAATTGGCAGTGAAATATGTAACCACTGCCCCAAAGCTCCTTGCTTGCCATCCAGACGGAGGTGAAATGATGGCTCATATGTAGTTTTGATATGCATGTCTCGCTGATCGTTTGTGTCATTGAACCTCTTTTAATGAGTTCGTTAGCTATTCGAACTTCCTTTTTCATGAGTTGCCTGTTCCTGTCCTTCATCCAGTTTTTGATTAGGCTCTTTATCTTTTTGCTGTAGGTATTTTATATATATTCATATGGGTTTTGTGTTCCTGTGTATATGTTCAGTATTTAAATCTTGACATTTTAATATATATATAATTCAAATATATCATAATAAACTGGATAGAACAGCTCTCCTTGATTAGTTGATGTTAAGAATGAATATTAATTATTATGAACTTGAGGTAGGACACATCAACTCATGCAGTTATTTGGAATGAAGTATTTTGAAAATTTACTCTGCATTTGAAAATGGAAAGACTTTTGCTAAAGTGCATCACAGATCTATGAACATCGTTTTATTTGCTAAAGTATCACATAGTGCTCTGTCTCCAGAAGACCCTTGGAATGATCAGTCGGCAGCTTAGGGTCGCTCAGTTTGCGTGGACTCAGTGAATTGGGCACCATTGGACTTGCAAAAAAGTTTATTGCTGGACTGAGCCCCAGTGGCGTAGTGGTTGTGTGCGGGACTGCGGCCCACTGGGACGGAGGTTCAATTCCAGCACTGGGGCTGGGCCTCCTACTCCCACCACTGGAGAGCAGTGATGCCCCCCCCCCAAAAAAAAATAGTTTATTGCTAAGTTACTAGTCATTCCTTTTTCATGCAAAAATAATAAATTTTAAAAAATTAGTGCCCGTAGTTTTTTTTCACTCAAGGTACAATGTGAGGTAAGATGAGTATGTAAGGTGCCTTTTGTAAATTAGAAAATAATTGGGGAACTGAGCCCTGGTGGCGTAGTGATTGTGCGCGGGACTGCGGCCCACTGGGTTGGAGGTTCAAATCCAGCAGCAAGGCTGGGCCTCCTACTCCCACCACCAGAGGGCAGTGATGCACCCCCCCCCCCCCCAAAAAAAAAAAACCCAAAATAGAAAATAATTGATGTGAAGGGGCAGGGGAATCCATCTAGGCAAATCCATTGTAGAAACTAGTACATAATAGAAGTTTAAGATTTGAAAACCAGTGCCAGCCAAGCCTTAGACCATATATACCCTGAAAGTTGCATGGGCCCATTCTAAAGTTGACTGCCTGTGAATTAAGGAGTCCTGGTGGTACCCTAAGGGGTGGTGCGTCATGCTCAGACTCTAAATACTCATTGCCGTGAAGTTGATGCCGACTCACACGGATTCTCTAGGCCAGGATAGCACCAGCCCTTTGAGTTTCTAAGACTGTAACTATTGGGAGAGTAGAAAATCCCATCTTTCTCCAACAGAGTGGTTGGTGGTAACAAATTGCCAGCCACCCAGATCGCCAACACACAAACCAATACGTAACCCCTGTGCCACCAGGGCTTGCAGCCTTGCATCAAGCTGCTAACTGCAACATCGGTAGTTCAAAACCACAAGTCTCCGTAAGAGAGGGATGAAGCTTTCTGCTTCCAGAAAGATGACAATTTCTGAAACCCAAAGGACAGTTTTGCCCTGTCTTACAGGGTTGCTGTGAGTGGGAATTGACTCGCTGGTGTAAGCTTGGTTTGGTTGTTTTGCCTTTTTGTCATGGACCTTGTTACATTGCTTCTGGTCACGTCATTGCCTGCGGGTCCCTTTCTGCTCCATCTCATCTGATCTGCTAATGCAGGGCCACCTTTCAACTGAAGAGTGTTTTCTCCATTTGAGTTGCTCATTATTACGAGATTGAATTCTTGGATCTAAGATCTTCTACCTGGGCACTTCAGTTAACATAAGTATCACGTAAATTCATGCTTATAATGAATATAATTTTTGAGTTAAAAAGCCCCAACAGTAAAATATCAGAAATCACTGGCCAACTAGTTTTCTGTATAAGCACTTTAGCATGGTAGCTTTAATTTATGATAGAGAAATTTTAATTACTCTATTGTAATAATCCTCACCAGCTCAGATGAAAATTAAGTTTTTATCTTAATTGATGTGAAGTAAAAATAGAAAAGCTCGAGTCATCTCTAAATTTATATAGAGCCTAAACAATGAATTTCTCCATGTAATTATTGATCACTTAGTAATGACAGTAAATTGGTTTCTACTTACTCCAGATATATGGTGCAGTGGCCGGGAGTGCGGATATTACGTCGCCAGGAACTTGATGCCTTCCTAGCTCAGGCTTTATCCCCCAAACTTTATGAGCCTGATCAACTTCAGGAGCTTAAGGTAACTTATAAACCTTCTTTTATTGTCTTGGGAGGTCTTGCTCTGGATTCTGTTTAACACAACAAACTTTCACTGGGTAGTTTTAATCCGTGCACTAAGCTTGGGTTAAAGGAATATTCCTTTGTAGACATGGATTTGCTATTCCTAGCTTGGAAATTATTAATTCTACTTTTTCAGATAAAGATTTTCTTGTGTTTACCAATGAATGTTTATTCTTGTTTTTCACAGCAGGAAATAAATGTTCCTTTTTTGTTTTAGGAGGTGTTTCCAAACTCTGGGAGGGCTTAATATTAAGAGTTTTCTGACACTTAGCCAGCATTCTTTTTCTTAATTCATTTCATGTTTCTAATTACAACTTTAGTTTTCTCTAAATAGTATTCTTTACCTTTGTAGCATTGTACTACCCCTTAAAACAAAACAAAACAAAACACTTGAAGAGCACTATTACGCCATCATCCCTATTCCCCCTGTGGTCAGCATTTAACATCATATTTCTTTTAGTTTTCCCTTCTAATACGTTATTTTGTTGTTTCATTGTTTTGATAATTTTCTACTAGATGTTACCTAATTTATTTAGTGTGCATCTTTTCTAGTACAGTTTAATTAGTTGTTGTGCTCTCATGGTTGTAATTGTTTTTGGATTTCTATATAAAATTTTAGAAAGCTCAAGGATTTTTCACAGTTAAATTAGTAGGTCTTTCTTTTCTAATTTATTCAGGATTTTTCTCTTTTATATTTGCTATTGTTATTTACTGATTTTCCTCCAATTTTGATATTTAATAAAATAAGCTAATTGCTTTTACTTATAGATTTTTTTACCATTCTTTTTGAAGATGGTCTTTTCTCACAAGAGTTTTAGGCTCATTTTATACATTTTCAGTAGTCTAAAGTTAGTCCTCCCCTAAACTATTGTGATAAATTTAGTAACTTGCTGATTAACTCCTTGACTGTGTAGCTCTGAAGTCATTTATGATTACCCTAAGAATTCTTGATAACTTTGAGACAAACTACATTTTAAAAAAAGAATATAAAAATGCAATTAAAACTTAGGGTAAATATATTTCAAATTGTATTCTTTTCTCTAGATAAAGCTATTCTGTGTGAGATAGATATTGATTGATTTTTTTTTTTATGTGTTTGAATTTAAAGTTGTGTTTTTTAAAATGTTTGGTCAGGTTTTTCCTATACAACACAGAGCAACAGAGATTAAGTACAGGTTCTCATTCCTTGTGTTCTTACCCAGATTATTTCGCCACCACCGTCTTCATTACCAGATTGTACTTTCAGGGGTGTTGTAAATACTTTTATTATAGTGTGGTGCCATCCCTCTACCTCTACTTCCTGTTTCTCTTATATAGATTTTTACATCAGTATTGACATCCCAGTTCTGAGAATCAGACCACCAGGTATCAGGTATGCCCACTAAGCCTTATTCACCATCAAGTTACTTTGACTCAAAGTTCATCTTATATCCCATATTCCTTTCATTTTTGGATCGAACGTAGGATATAACTTTTGAAAGAGAATCACACACTAAGCTTTCATTTTGGTTCTTTTGAGATCTTAGTACTTTCATGATTTCCCCTTGATTCTTCATCTAATGTTAGACGTTTCTAGAGACGTATTTAGAAAGATGTATTTTATATATAGTTTACTTCAGTCTCACTCATCATTCCTTTGGGCTTTGCTTGTCTGGCGGTCTACAGTTCCCTTTAATAAAACAACCTGTACCCTATGTGTTTCATGTTCATTATTATAAGTTCCGAGAAAGCTATAAGGAAAACTAACATTCAGGTGGGGAATGGAGGTAGGTGTTTTGGTTTGTTGGTTTTGGTGGTGGTTATTTTTAAAGATTGATGATCCCCTCGGCTATCAGATTGGGGATTGGTAGGAATCATTATTCAAATACTACAAAAAATTCTATACAGAGAGCTGAGGGTTTCAAAATTCAATGGTAGACAAATGAGTCCAAACTGCATTTTTTGTTAAATATTAAAATTCTCTATTAAAAGCAATGTTAATACATTCCTATACTTCATTTTATTGTTTATAATATAGTCAACTCTTGATTTTGTTGTTGCTTTTGGGACCCATTGTTCAGTTTGTGGGTTGCCCAAATCCTACTTTTCTTCCCATGTTTATTGCGCGCTATGAGGTTAAAAGCATTGTCATTTCAGGAGAAAACAAAGAAAAGATCAATTTTGTTATTGTGGGCTCTTGTTAGTGTTTTCGATGAGAAGCTTGTTGGCAAAAGATGTTGAAATCATTAAAGAAAATGAATATTTAAGAATTTCATTTCATCCATGCTTTCTCCATCAACCGTTTCCATATATAATTGATAGTGTACTGTGTAGTTCCTTAAATACCTGTGATAGTGATTAATGGGCATCACTTTTTAAGAGCTTCTACTAGGTTATCAGCGGAAATATAATTATTAAGGTATAATCAACACTGACCTTTTGTTTTGAGGAGGGTGGGGGTAAAGAATGAGGAGAAGAACTTATATGCAATTAAAATATTTGTCCACTTTCTGTCTCCTTTGCTCTCGTTATCCCTATAATTGCCTTAAATTCTTTTAACAGTTTCACATGCCAAATGCAGAATATAAAAGATGGAAAATGAAGAGCTTTAAAGACAGTATTAGGGGCGTGCAACATGTCTGTGATACCTGTAGGACTTATTTTGCATATAGGTAAATATAAAAATTAAAATAAGAGTATGTTGCCCAGTAATTAGAAATTGAACAAAGTAACTACATTAAAAATGGCTTCTTTAGCTAATTTGGGCCAGGATTAAATTTCATAGTTGTATTTCCTATAAAGTCCAATTTTTGTCCTTGTTTCTCTAGTGGAGGATCCTTGGATAATGTTGAGTATTTTATCTGAATTGTTTTAAGAGAATGAGGTTAGAGTTTGAATATTATAACAATTCTAAAATCAAAGATTAAGATTCTGATTCTACCAGTTACTAGTTTTGTGGCTTCGAGCACTCAGTAAATGATTTTTTTTCCCTATGAACTGTAGTATTAGTAACAGTGCTTAATAGACTTGCTGAGGGAATTATATGAGATAGAGCATGTTAAAAATAGAGTAGTGCTTGTTATATATTAAGTGTCTCAAGGACAGTAGGTATTATTATTTGTATAGTTAAAACTTAGAAAAATGTATTAAAACCTTTTTACAAAATGCTTTGTAATGTAAAAATTTTCAAATGCTAGAACAAGGCAAATTCTGCACATCACATTGCTTAAAAACATGTTTCTTTTTGAGAAATTTTCTCTAGCTATCCTCTGTTTATTACAAAACAAAATAGTTTTGAAAATGGAAACATCGGGCTGAGTCCTGGTGGCGCAGTGGTTGTGCGCGGGACTGCGGCCCACTGGGAGGTTCGATTCCATTTCCACGGAGCAAAGGCTGGGCTTCCTACTCCCACCACCTGAGGACAGTGATGCCCCCCCAAAAAACAAAAGAAATGGAAACATCACTTTTTAAATCTTATAGAAATAAAACTTCTCAACTAAGGTTGCAGTCACTTAAAATAATTATGCTTGTATATGTGCACATGCACTCGTGTGGATAATCTAGAATTTTTTCATTCTTCTAGTAAATAGTTTTGGATAGTAGTCTAACTTGGAGAGTGGGCAGGGAGGGAAAAATTAGCTGATACCAAGGTCTCAAGTAGAAAGAAAATGTTCTGAGAATGCCAATGACAACAAATGTACTTGACACGATGGATGTATGCATTATGATGAGAGTTGTATGAGCCCCCAATAAAATGCTTTTTTTTTTTTTAAAGAAAAAAAAATATAACTTGGATTTGGTTGTATTGTAGAGCCATTGTTTCTTAAACCTAGTGTATAGATAGCTCTTTGTTTCAAAAATGACTTCCAATTATCTTGTTCAATTAAATGATTGAATTTAGATATAGAAAACAACAGCCTGATAGAATGCTGCTTCATATTTTAGTGGAGGAAAATTTCAGTGTTTCTGTTACAGCATTTGAATAGCAAACATCTTTTGACTCACTTCCTTTAATTAATCTTGATCCTTATTCTCCACTCTCTCTGAAGTGAGGTACCAAAGCTGGGAGCCTGGGAACTAGAAGACTTGGGGTCAAACACTGGTTCTTAGTCTGCTACCTTCCCTGTGAATCATAGTACTCCTAGCTCACGGCACTATTAAGCAGTGACTAACAAACGAGCAGTACTATTAGCTGATGACAGCTAATAGTACAGGGAGGCCTCATCTGCCTGGGAGAGATCACTGTACATGCCCAAGGAGAGAGAGTACAGCTGCAATTGCTCATGGGTTAGGGGAGAAGTGCAAGGGAGGTTCCTGAGAAGTGCCTTGGCGTTATTTCCTAAACTTCCCCTTCAACTCACATGTTAACATTTCTCTTGCCACTTTCAACTAGCAATGAAAAATAATCTTTGAGACAGCGGGAACATTCTCTCTTTCTACCTTGGGTTATTATACTAAGAGGAAGAGAATTTCTTTCCACATCTCAAAACAAGGGAAGGGTTACTCTGGAATCTAAATCAAGGAAAAAGATTTATTTACTTTTATTTTGTTCCAAATGGATCCTCTTTCTCCACCTTCAACTTAATAGGTTTTAAAATGCATCTGATTCTTATCACCCCAATTCCCATTTGCCCTTCACGTTAAAATTTTTATTAGTCAACTTTTCTGCACCTACATGGGAAAAGTAGCATTTATTGCATAAAGGATTGGAGTATAGTTAGACAATATGTATAAACTTGTGAACAGGATTCACCAGGTATTTGAAGATCTTCTCTTAGTTTAAACACAAAATATTTTGAGAATATAGTATTAGCTGATGATAACAGCTAATTTGTTTGGCACGCGAATGATCTTTTTATGACTATTTAATGAAAAGCCAGTTTGCATGCCACAACTGGGCATTGCTTAGAAGTAATCCCATAAAGATAGCCTTCATTTTAGAAAACAAGTATGCAGGGTAGGATGGTAGAAGATAAAATAAAGTTAAAATGGATTAGCCTTTGGGTAATCCACAAACTTGGTCCCTCACATACAGATAATCAAGAGTTGACTGTATTTCTGTTAGTGCTTATTATCCTATTCATCTTATGTTAGGAGAGGGGGTTATATAGAAGGAAGAAACATAGCATTCATCACTGACTAAAAAGAACCGTAAAGTAGAGTTTATGCTGGATTATATTATGCATCGTTCAAGTATGATATTTTTGTTATGTTCTTTCATTTATAGACTACTCATTTATCCTAAAACATTTTGACAGTATCATTAATAAGTTGCTATTGTAAATTTTAACATGTAAATTAATGTAAATATAAAGTACCGTTTTATTTTAGAATGTAATTATACTAAGTAAATTTTTAGCAAAGCTAGTAAATTGCAAAATCTTAAGTGGTTTCTTTTTACAAGCTTCTTGCTAATGTTTCCAGTGTTTTGAATGTGAAATTTAAAATTTTACTTCATAAGTAAATTATGGTATTTCTAACTGCTAAAGAGACTATTGATAATTTGTTACTTTGTTGTATGTCAAACTTAAATATAGTATTACTTATGTGATGCTTTGGAAATAGAAATAATCCTGTATATTTTATAAAGCATTCTCTTAAATATAAATTTATTATATGTTATTTCTATTCATATAAGGTAAATATTAGCTACTTCTTGAGACATAATCTGAATTAAAGTTGGAAAATTATAATGAAAATTTGAAAGAATTAAATACTATAGTACTCTTATTCCATAGAAATTACTTTTTTCAATTTAAAGATTGAGAACCTAGATTCCCGTGGAATTCAATTGTCGGCTCTGTTCATGAGTGGAGTGGACATGGCCCTGTTTGCAAACGATGCGTGTGGGCAGCCAATCCCATGGGAACACTGCTGTCCTTGGATGTACTTCGATGGCAAACTCTTCCAGTTCAAACTCCTTAAGGCCAGTCGGGAAAAGACTCCACTAATTGACCTCTGTGATGGTCAGGTACGCTGTGAGAATCCAACGCCTACACGAACTCAATAGCTCAATTTCTCCTGTGGGGCTAGTGGGATAGAAAAGAGGCAGGTGACCATTCTATTTACGCTCTCTGATTACGAAGCACTAAAGCTCATCAACATATTTATAATGAGACCCAACCACATCACGAGCATTCTGTTTGAGATGGAGCCCTGCCCAGGGTGTGCTCGAAAGGCATTTGACTATGAACCCTGATAAGCTGAATTCTGGCTATGCTATTTTAAAAAATCCCTGTTTCAAAAAAAAAAAGTTAATTTAGTGAAAATTGTTCCCAGTGTGAAAAGGCACTTTCAGTTGTTCAAGTTTTTTTAAACCTTAGACTCTATACCTACAAAACATGAGTTCTTTTCCACTGTAGGACCTTGTCCTAAGTAAATCGCCGTCTAAGGACATATCAGTAGACGAAGAAACATTCTGTCCAGTGCTCTCTTATTAAAGATGAGTCTCTCCAATTTTAACAGCAAGGGATACTCAGTTGAATGTTTTAGATATCCTTGTCCACACTTAGACAACTGAAAACTTTTGACATGCTGTAACTAATACATGAGGGGCTAAAATTCAGTCATTTATAAGCAGCTCAGCTAAGACAAAGTTCAGGTAATTCATCCTGTAGGTCTGTTCATTTTCTCCAGGCTTTCCTTCAGCTCTTTCTATTTGTGAAGTGTGTTAGATACCAAGTATTCACCATCAATAGGAAAATAAAAATAAAAATGTGACAGTGTACATTGACTTTTAATATTCAGCTAATGGAAAGAAAGTATGATGATAATTTCTTCTGGATTAGACATTGATTTTTGAGAACAAAATATTCATATGATAAAATTTTATGCTAAATAGCTACCAAAGATAACTTGAGAAAGTGGAACTTTTAAGCTTATATTTGCCTATAATATTAAAAAGTACTGAATATATGCAAGTATAAGCCGACCCGAATATCAACTGAGACACCTAATTGTATCACAAAAACTGCATTTAAAATGTGCTGGAAAGCTCAGCTTACGCACCAGTATATATGCAGTACCTTCGTTTACTCAGGTTTTGTCTTTTCTTTTACCATTCTGTAAACAAATACCAGCGAATATAGTATGACAAAGTTATTTATAGGTAAATAGGTCAATATATTTCAGGGGTTTTATTTTCTTAGAGTTCATTTCTATTAGATTAAAACATTCTGAATCATGTTTTTCACATCGTGGTTCTTTGATTTGTAGGCTGAGCAAGCTGCCAAGGTTGAAAAAATGCGTCAGAGCATTCTAGAGGGGCTAAACTTCTCCCGTCAGAACCACCCACTTCCTTTCCCACCACCTCCTGCTCTGCCTTTCTACCCAGCTTCCATGTATCCTCGGCACTTTGGGCCTGTCCCGCCATCTCAGGGCAGGGGCAGAGGATTTGCAGGTATGTTATGTCAGTAATTATAGTGATATATCCATGTGGGAAAAAGAAATCTTAAAAATAGTATGTAGTACTTTTTAGTTGAGTTAAATCATGAGACTTTATAATGGTCATTCTTGAATTTAAAAAGTTGGTAAGAACACATTTTTCCAACTCAGAGGATCAAGGTGAACTCTGAAGAGAATGTGGGAGAGGGGGAGATGGGTCTATAAAAGCTGTTGCAGTGGCTAGATTTGACAATTTGTTAATATAGCTGAAAATTTCTCTGCTTGAATTATATATGTGTGTCTAATATATATATTTTATTTGGTGAGGAAAAATACAGCCATCAAAGTCAAAGAAACCCCCTTCTATTAGTCATCTTACTGGGCCAGTCATTGCACATGCAGTTTTAGCACCTTATTCAATTGGCCTCACGCAGAAAACACCGTTCCCTGGAAGAGTGAGGCGAGCCTTCAGGACTGGTGCCGTTGAAACCTGACGAAGGTGTATGTAACATGGTATTGAGAAGGCTAGCAACTCCACTCTTTTCGGCATTGTTATGTCGAAGTAATAGCTGGAAGAGGTCGCATATGTGAAACTTACAGTGACTTGCCTCCTCAGGAGAAATTAATCCCTTGTACCCACCCCCCTCACGGCTTCTCCCCTGTTCTCTCCCCTGGGTCTAACAGGAGTGTGTGGCTTTGGAGGCCCTTACGGGGAAACTGTAGCAACAGGCGCCTACCGTGCCTTCCGGGTGGCGGCAGCACCAGGACATTCCGGAGCCTTCTCGGGCAATGACAGCAGCAGGACTAGCAAGTTGCAGGGCGGTAATTATACCCTAAACTTTTACTAGAGCTTCTGCCTGCCAACAGTTTCTTTCACTCCATAATATGACGCCCAACTCACTTCCCATTTTTTCCCCTGTAACTGTCTTTACAAACGGTGTCCTCCAGTAAAATACTCTTTCTTCTAGGTCCCTGCCGTGACATGTACTGACTGCTTATTCTCCTAACTCTGTCTGCCCTCAGGTCTCTGCAGCAGCTTTGCTGTGTCCAATCTCTGCCTTTCAGTGTAGACCAATGAGTGTCCACATAGAAAAGAGCCTTTCTGTGGACTTAGGTAACGCAACCATTGGCTCATCTTAATAGAATGAGTTGCTGAATAATAGCCAGTAACATTTCTTTCCTACTATATTTCTAATTCCTTTTTTTGGTACAGATTATTATGATTATATAGAAGATTTTAATGCCATAGAAAGGTGTTGGCATAAAAAATTTATTTTAGACGTGTTTCATAGAAACAAGATCAAATCTTTGAAGTATAAATAAGGGATTTTATTTTAAATTGTAATGGGTTCTCTTTTTATTTGCAATATATTCAAAAAGGGAAACAATACTCATGCCAGTTTTAAAATAATGTCTTTTGGCTCTCCTTTAGTTGAAGTCTGTAACATTTAGCTTTATCTAAATACATTTTAAAATTCAAACCTAAATTTGATCATCAAGACCCAGAGGACTTGGGTTATTTAAATAAAAATTTAAATAACTTTCAAGATAGCCAAATGCAATTTTTGGCCCAAACTGTTTTTAAGCATAGTAACTGGTTGCCATACTTACTGAGAGCAACTAGAGATGTCTTTTTAGAAATAAAGTTCTTAAGTATTTAGTGATGAATGCGGTCTTCTCTCTGTAGGTTGCCACAGGCTATTTCTCTCTGTCTTTACTATTGCATGTCCATTGCTTGCCTGTGTGTCTCATCTAGCCTACTATTGGGGTGCTTTTCTGACTAGACATAGAGCAATTTTTAGCCATGTGTGTATGTGCTTCATAATCCTGTTTTAAGTCATTGCCTTGAAACGTCACTAACACCAGTGGAGGGGAGGGCATTTTAGTATGGATAGCTTGGAAAAGACCTTCTTTCTTACACTGAAAATCACTAGAGAAATAAACTTTCTGACTTTCATAAAATTGTTTCAGAATTTCAGATCCGTGCTAATTAAGATAGTAGCCAACAGCCATCTGTTGGCCATACAAAACTATTTTTGTAGCTGGGTCAAATAAGAGATACATTGTAAATGTAAGTTACACATAGGGTTTAAAAAACCTCACCACCAGAGGGCAGTGATGCCTTAAAAAAAAAAAAAAAACCGGCTGAGCCCCGGTGGTGTAGTGGTTGTGCGCAGGACTGCGGCCCACTGGGACGGAGGTTCAGTTCCAGCAGTGGGGCTGGGCCTCCTACTCCCATCACCAGAGAGCAGTGATGCCCAAAAAACTAAACAAACAAACAAAAAAAAGACCTAGGCTGGAATGGATTAAAAGAATGTAAAATACCCATGTGATTTTTATGTGTACAATATGTTGAATTAATATTTTGTCTTATAAAATATATGACTAAAATTTCATTCATACTTTTCTTTTTACATTTTTAACGTGCTAGAAAGCTCAGGTATGCCATGCTTTTATGTCGGACAGCACTTGCGCAGATGCCACTTTGGCAGCAGTCACTACCCACTTTAGGAGAGAGTTTTTAAGTCATCAGAATTAGATGCTTTAAGCTTTGCTCTGAGTTTTTAGATATTTTGCTTTCCGTTACTTGTTGGTTTTTTTTGTTGTTGGTCTTTTGTTTTGGTAAGTTAAGACTATAGAATATGGTGTCTACCTGTAATTAATAGAAATTAGTGAATTTAATCAATGTTTAGGGCCCTGCTTAAGGAAAGTCTATTTTATCCATATAAAGAGGAATAACAGATGGTTGTTTACATGGTTAGGATTAGTAAACTTAAAAGTAATTCTCTTAAATATAAAAATCTGAGTTTGCAGATTTATATATTGGCAATAGCAAATATTGCACCTGTACATCATAATACATAACATGTACACCTGTAAGCAGCATCTGTTTCTCTCCATGTAGCTCTGAATACATGTTGCAGTTGTAACCTATTTTAGGTATCATGGGTTTTATGAATGGGTACCAATTTTGTTGTACTTCCAAGTGTGTTTGGGCAATACCTTAAAAATCAAACGTTGTGTACAGAGACATTTAACATAATAAAAGAAAAGTGAGTGAAATTTCTGGAACATATAAAGGAAAAGTGAAAAGAAACTATATGCCTGTTTTTCTTAGCTATTCTTAATTCTGTTATGGTAAAGACTTAACAACACACCCACCCCACCCTTCCACCCCCAACAACTCACTGTGTTTTTATTTGTCTGAATACAGGAGTCCAGCCTATACCTTCTCAGGGAGGAAAATTAGAAATAGCTGGCACTGTGGTTGGCCACTGGGCTGGGAGCAGACGTGGCCGGGGAAGCCGAGGACCTTTCCCCCTACAGGTAGTTTCTGTTGGAGGACCAGCAAGAGGGTAAGTTCTGAGAAATTTGAGTATATTTTGTATTTGAGACTTTGAAATTCCATTTTAATATTATTTTAAATGTCTTTAAAACATTTATGTATATTTATATCCACCCCCCCCTTTTTTTTTTTTTTAAATTTAGGCGTCCTAGGGGAGTTATTTCTACACCTGTGATTAGAACATTTGGAAGAGGTGGAAGATACTATGGAAGAGGTTACAAAAACCAGGGAACAATTCAGGTAATAGTACAACATACTGTTTGCTAGTTCTCCCTGATGATCTTTCTGAACTAGCACTTCTAGAATGCAGGCTCAGACAAGCATCTAGCATTATTAACTGATACATACGTGTTCAAGAGCTTTCAGTTTCCCAGATAAAATATCCCAGTATCTTTTTTAATTAATCAGTTGCATGTGTACAGATCAATAAAACAAACAAATCTTATCTGGGAAGACATATAGCCAGAATGCTCCTTAGAGGCAAAGACGATAAGACTTGATTCGTTTCATGTACTTTGGTCATGTTAACAGGAGACAGCAGTAACAGGAGAAGGACATCGTGCTTGGTAGAAGGGTAGGGAAAACAAGGAAGTCCCTCAGCAAGATTGGTTGACACAGTGACTGCAGCAGTGGGCTCCAAAATAAGAACAAGTATCGTGAGGATGATGTTGGACCAGCCAGTTTTCCCTTCTGTTGTTCATAGTGGGACTGTAAGTTGGAATTGATCCATGTCCAAGTGGTCAATAATAGCAATTCTTCGAAACAAAGATTTCTTTGTTGTTCATTACCTGCACCAAACCTGGAATTGTCTTTCTCCATGAAGTTCTGTTTTTAGTAGGAAATGGGATTCCAAGACCACAGTCTGAAAACAAAAATAGACTTATTTTGCCAAGAGTGGTTGGTCTATTATTCTCGGGACAAAACTGGGGACAAAGGGAAGTGTATCTCGCTCTCTCGCTCTCTCTCTCTCTCTCTCTCTCTCTCTCTCTCCATGGAAGTACTAAAATCTTATCTACTCATACAATAATGTCCACATGAACATAGTTTTTATTTTTTATTTTACTTATTTTTTTAGGGCATCACTGCCCGGGTGGTGGGAGTAGGAGGCCCAGCCTTTGCCCCTGTGGAGCTGGAATTGATCCTCCATCCCAGTGGGCTGCAGTCCCGCGCACAACCACTACACCACCGGGGCTCAGCCCACATAGTTTTTATTTTTTAAGATAAAGTACATCATGTGTTCATATTGATGCTTCATTTATTTAAATCAAAGGCGTACAGAGTTTTTTATTTAACCGCTTCTATATACTACATCTTTATGTCTTTTAATATAAAATACTTTTTGTGTAGACAGAACAAAGAAGGGAAAGCATATTTGTGGGTGAGGGTGTACAAACAACATACACACATAAACATACACACACATACTGTTGCATAATACATCATGAGTTCGTGTTGATACTTCGTATTCAAATATAGGACTAGAGGATGCTTACCTAACCACTATTATTTGTTGTTACTCCATTTTGATAATCTTAGTTCTTAAAAACCCAAGAGCTGAGCCCCGCTGGCGTAGTGGTTGAGTGCGGGACTGCGACCCGCGGGCTTGGCGGTTCAAATCCAGCAGCGGCTCTCAGGAGCAGCACTGGGTAGCACCCACGACCACCAGAGGCAGTGATGCCCCCCCCCCCAAAAAAAAAAACAAAACAAAAAACAACCCAATGAATGACTAATTAGATTTTCCAAAAACTATTGATCCCACAATTAATACATGGAGAAAAGCTTGAAGTTGACAAGGGTTTCATCTTGATTCGATCCATAACCAATGCTCATAAAGCAGTGGTCAGGAAATCAAATAATAGATTGCATTGGGCAAATATACGGCACCAAATCTCTGAAACGCTGAAGGCAAGGATGTCGGTTTGAAGACTGAGGTATACCTGACCCAAGCCGTGGGATTTTCAGCTGTATGCACGTGAAAGTTAGACATTGGCTAAAGAAGACCAGGGAAGAATCAGTGCATTTGAATTACTGTGCTGTTGAATATTTAAAATATCATCGATTGCCGGAAGAACAAGTCTACCTTGGAAGGAACTATAATCAGAAGGCTCTTTAGTAGAGAAAGTGGTGAGACTTCGTCTCCTGCATGTTGGATAGGTTGAGAGACCAGTCACAGTGGTAAAGGACCTCCTCCTTGACTCCAGCAACAGGCTCCAGGTTGACAGCAATTGTGAGCATGGTGCAGAACTGGACAACGTCTCGTTCTGGTGTACATAGGCGTGCTATGAGTTGGAACTGACTGACTTAGCGTTACCTAACAACATTGCTAATATCTTAAAAAAGACCAAACTTTCCTAACCCGACAAGCTCAAAATAAACACTTACAATACAATTGTACTATGATTACTGAAAACAGTTAAGAGAAAGTTCTTAGGTTAACCAGCGACCAGCTGATGCAGAGGCAGCAAAGCCCACATGGAAGAAGCACACTAGCCTTTGTGATTATGAGGGGTCAAAAGGAGCAGGTGTCAAGCATCAAGGAACAAGAATCACATCACTGCGAATGAGGGGGGGGTGCAGGGTGGGGACCCAAGACCCATTCTTGGAAACTTGGACACCCCCTTATGGAAGGGAGGAGATGGACCATTCAGGGTGCAGTCAAGGCTTCAGAGGGCTTCAGAAAGTTCATAGAGAAGTCTTAGGAAAAGATGATGGGATTAGCAGCAGCAGCTCTCTGGGAGCAAGGCTGGGCTTCCAACTCTCACCAGGGCAGTGATGCCACAAAAAACAAACAAACAAAATGACGATGGAGACGTATGTGCACTTATGCTCGACACAATGGATGTATGGATTTTTTGCGGTTGAGCCCCGGTGGCTTAAGTGGTTGAGTGCGGGACTGCGGCCCGCAGGTTTGGCAGTTCAAATCCAGCGGCAGCTCTCAGGAGCAGCAGTGGGTAGCACCCACGACCACCAGAGGGCAGTGATTTCCACCACCACCCCCCCCCCCCCCCCCCCCCCCCCCCCCAAAAAAAAAAAAAAGATAATGGGATTTATCCACAAACTGAATAAAGTTCTCTCATAATATGCCTGCCAAAGTCCAGGTGTCACAATGGGTTATACACTGGGCTGCAGGCTACAAGGTCATCAGTTTAAACCCATTACTAACTGTTTTGCAGGCGAAAGAATGAGGCTACTTTCTTAAAGATTTACAGCCTTAAAATTTCTAGTCTCCTTTTAGGGTTGCTGTGAATCAGAATCACTTAATTAAATGGCAATGAGTTTGGTTTGCTATGTCTTTAATGTTTATACTCTTTTGACTCCTTTTTATCCCTTTGTTTCTATCTCTGAAATAGAACTCATTATAAAGTTCACCTGTTCTAAACAAGTATACTGTGCATTGACTTTTTACATTATTAACAAGGCTGTGTAGTCATTATCACTAGTTTCAGAATCACTCAGAAGAAATTACATACCCATTTAGTCATCAGTCTCCATAATCTTAGTCCTACAACAACCTTGCTTCCTGGCAATGACTGATTGACTTTTTGACTCTGGGTTTCTCTAATCCGTATGTTCTGAATAAATGGAGTCTTACAAAATGTGATGTGTTGTGACTGGCTCTTATTTTCAGAGTATGTATTCTAGGTTCATTAATGTTACAGCACGTGGCTGAGCCCCGGTAGCGTAGTGGTTGTGCGTGGGACTGGGGCCCACTGGGATGGAGGTTCAATTCCCGCTCACAGGAGCAACGGCTGGGCCTCCTACTCCCACCACCAGGGTAGTGATGCCTTAAAAAAAAAAAAATGTTACAGCACTTCATTTTTTTATTTTCTGGTAAATCCCTTCAGTTTGTGGACGTCTTCATTGTGTGTACCTTTTAACTATTATGAATATAGACTACTATGAATATTCTTGGACAGGTTTTTATGTAAGCAGACGCTTTACTTTTTTGAGTACCTATGTAGGAGTGGAACTGCTAAAGAAATGTCAGACTAGGGCTGAGCCCCGGTGGCATAGTGGTTGTGCGCGGGACTGCGGCCCACTGGGTAGGAGGTTCAATTCCAGCTCCCAGGAGCAAAGACTGGACCTCCTACTCTCACCACCTGAGGGCAGTGATGCCTAAAAAAAATTAAATTAAATTAAAAAAAAAAAAAGAAATGTCAGACTATTTACTTCATTGACTGTTTGAAATGTTTGAGGATGCCTGTATATCTGCATCCTTGTCAACACGTATTATTTTCCATCTTTTGTTTTCAGCTATCTTGAATGGGACATGATAGCTCATTTTGGTTTTAATTTGTATTTACAGATCTTTGTGTATTTCTGATTTTTAAATTTTTCTTTATTGTCACCATCAAGACATACGATACTTATTTAGTCTTGTGCTCTTTCTAGATTTGTCTCCAGCTATTGAAAGATTCTTTTTATTTTAAATTCTTAAGTTCTTTTATCTCATTGTTTGAGTCATGATGTTCTTTTACGTCATGTCATTTTGTATTACTTGCATTGAATATTCTATTGTTAATCAAGTTTACTGTAAATGGGCATTTGAGTTCTCCAACTTTGGTTATCTTTATTCCTTTTTCGGGGGGGGGGGGGGGGGGCATCACTGCTCTCCGGTGGTGGAAGTAGGAGGCCCAGCCCCACTGCTGGAATTGAACCTCTGTCCCAGTGGGCCGCAGTCCCGCGCACAACCACTATGCCACTGGGGCTCAGCCCCGGTTATCTTTATTCTTGAACAAACATTTTTTAACCTATGTCCTTCGTGACAATAAGAACCAATTTCTAGATGGACATACACTCAGAAGTAGAATAGTTGGTTCTTAGACAAATGTGCACATTGTCTTTAGAAGATACTGCCAGATCTTTGCCAAAAGGGTTGTACCAGTTTATGTTCTCACATGAAGTATAAGAGAGTCCTTTGTCAGTTATATATATTGAAAATATGTATTCTTTTTTTTTTGAAAATATATATTCTTTCTTTTTTTTAATTTTTTTTTTTTTTAGGCATCACTGCCCTCGGGTGGTGGGAGTAAGAGACCCAGCCTTTGCTCCTGGGAGTTGGAATTGAACCTCCAACTCAGTGGGCCGCAGTACTGCGCACAACCACTACGCCACCGGGACTCAGCCCGAAAATATATATTCTTTTAATCTGTAGCTTGCCATTTCATTCTTAATTATAGTGAAGATCAATTTATCAGTCTTATGTTTAATGCTTTTATGTCACATTAAAGTAATATTTTTATGTTCAGGTCACAAAAATATTTACTTTCTTTAAATAAATTGCTTCGCCTCCCCCTTTTTTTTGTGTGGCATCACTACCCTGGTGGGAGTAGGAGGTCCAGCCTTGCTCCTGGAGAACTGCTGCTGGATTTGAACCATCAGCCCTTTGGGCCGCAGTCCCACACACAACCACTACGCCACCAAGGCTCAGCTTTAAATAAATTGCTTAGATCTGTGTTTCATCACAATTTAATTTTGAGGTAGAGAGTTGTTTTTTGCTTGAGTATAGCGTAAATAGAATTTTTAGGTATACTTGAATGCCCCAAAATTCATGAGGCTAACTTTGGTGTGATATTCATTTTATTGTGGTAGTCTGAACCTGAACCAGCAATCTCCCAACTTGTCTGTAGAAAGTTGTGGCTTCTGGTATTTAAGCCCCTCAGTTTAGCTGCTCAGTGTTGTTTTCCTCTGGCAGTTGCTTTGTTCTTCCATATGACTTTTAGAAACACTTTGTCAAAATTTCCTCTCGATTTTTTTTTCTAGGTTGTCTCCTCGCCTGATCACTTCATTATAATATTTCTTACTTTGACTTTTTTCTCTCCCTTTCTCCTTTTTTAAAAAAATTAAATACTTTTATTGGGGGCTCTTACATCTCCCATCACAATTCATACATTGATCCATTGTATCAAACACATTTGTACATACGCTGCCACCATCATTTGGGGGGGGGGCATCACTGCCCTCTAGTGGTAGTGGGAGCTACCCAGTGCTGCTCCTAAGAGCCGCCACTGGATTTGAACCTCCAAGTTCACGGGCCGCAGTCCCGTACTCAGCCATGTACGCCACCGTGAGTCAGCCTGCCACCATCATTTTCAAAACATTTTCTTTCTATTGGAGCCCTTGATAACATCTCTCGCTTTGTAACACCCCCACTCTGTTAGATCACCATCAGTTTGTGTTTTACTATTTTACTGGCTGGCTACTTTCTCCTTTTCTATTCTCTTCTGGCCTTTCCCAATTGAATTCTTCTTGTATGTCACTGCTGTAGAATTGACTTGTGTCATTGGCCTCTCTAATCAAGAAGCATAGCTTAGAAATCCTAAACTCTTGAAGTACATGGAGAACATAGGTATGTTCACTTGGCTCACTTTGTTTGACAATTTTTGCTCGATAATTTTAATGCAGCCAATAAAATCTGATGTGTGGATAATGCTACTGTAGACTTACTTGATATAAGGTTTAGCACTTGCATATGTGACAAGCTTTATTATCTTTTTATTTTTCAAATAAAGTAGTGAAGTCAGACTTACTACCATTTTTAGAATTGGGTGAACTTATAAGTAAGTAAACATTCACTCAAGTAAACATTCACTCATTATGAATCTCTAATTCCAAAGCTTTCCCCTTTTGCCTCTGAACATGTTTTGCAAACCTGAGCGCCTCTTTAGACTACTCATTATTCCTACTCCATTGTGTCTGATGCCATACCTTGCCTGGCATGCTGATGGGAATCTTTGATCAACTCGGTAACTCAAGTGCAGTTTAAGGAATGCAGTAGAAGGAATGGTGCATATGGTGCTCATTTGCATATAATGCGTATGGCAAGAGCCGTCTTAGCAGGTTGGAGAAAGGAAAAGGTAGGATAGTGAGAGGGAATGTCTGTTTCCTAATAGTTAAAGCTGCTGTTTCTATTCACTGTGTCCTCCTTGTGGGTGAGTTGGTCAGGCAGCACCTTTTCCCATGTCTAATCCAGGAATCAACTGTGGAGGATGGTTCCCCTTTTTCTAACACTCACTGGTAAATAGACCCTCTGTTGGGGCTTTGGCAAGAAGGATCCCTGCAATGAATATTACTGTAGATAACCACTTTGTCCTGCAAGTGAATATCTGTTTGATTTCCTTGAGAGAGAGAATATTGAAGTTCAATTGGATATAGGTTACTATTCAACTATTTTTCTCTCTGGCTATGTTTTTATAATTATTATTTTCAACAAGGTTCCATAATGTGGATTTCTCAGGTTTCAATAGCATTGCATTCTGGAGATGTATACATTTGTTTTTCTCAACTCTTGAGCTGGGAAGCAGAAAAAGGATACTGGAGAGTGGTTGGAATTGATAGCATGCTTGAAAGCCTAGTATCCCTAAGGTGACCCCATTAAAGCACACATGGTCAGCAGGAAATGACCATTCTTTTCAATAAAAATTGTGTCTTAATTTTCAGAAAAAGACTAGATGATGGGGCTGAGCCCCGGTGGCGTAGTGGTTGTGCGCGGGACTGCAGCCCACTGGGACGGAGGTTCAATTCCAGCAGTGGGGCTGGGCCTCCTACTCCCACCACCAGAGAGCAGTGATGCCCCACACCCCCCCCCCAAAAAAAAAAAGACTAGATGATACTAAAAGGTACCTCCGTATTCTATTGAAAAAAGGATGTGGCAAGGAGATAGTATATAAACAGCTATATATTTTTCCTCATCCAAAAAAAAGGAATTTGAAGGCAAAAGTCATTAATGGTTTTATTTATTTATTTCAATTTGTGTGTGTGGAGGGGTGCATCACTGCCCTCTGGTGGGAGTAGGAGGCCCAGCCTTGCTCCTGGAGAGCTGCAGCTGGATTTGAACCACGAACCCTGTGGGCCACAGTTCCGCACACAACCACTCTGCCACCGGGGCTCAGCTATTTATTTTTTTATTTCACTATTGGTTTAGTCTAGAACAGTGGTTCCCAACTATGGAGATTCTCTGGCATTATTGGTTATCTCATCTTGTGGAGGTGGGCTGCTCTTTGCCTCTAGTGGATGGAGGCTAGGGAATGGCTAAGTGTATTAAAAAGAATAAAACCGTTCCCATAGCAAAGAATTTTCAGGTCCAAAAATACCATTATGCTAAGGTGAAGAAAACTTGGCCTACTATGAAAGACACTAAAAGATCTATTGTTATCATCTCAGCCCTCATAGAGAGAGACTTACCTTTCCGGAAATATAAGAAGGCGTCAACAAGTTTGTAAGAAAATTCCACTTTTTCCTTCAGAAATTTACCCCTGAAGTTTTCGAAGCCCTCTTATAAGCTGAATCAGCCTCAAAACTTTTCCCCCCCAGCCCCTAATCTCTTAAAGGGCTAGTGGGAGGACTCATTTGGAATAGAGATTTCATAAACATGAGTGGCAGTTATCAGTGCAGTCTTACTGATTATTGAGGTTGCCCATACATCACTTGGTTCTGTTTTACTTCGCAGTCCCCGGTAAAAATGTGTGTGGGGGGGTGGGCCTTGCTGCTGCATACCATCAACAAATGTTATACACGGTATTCCCTCTTGGGGGATAGGAGCAAGCAGAAAATTCAAGACAGACTTACTGAGGAGCGTTTGTTATGTTTAATAGTTTGGTACCATATAAGAAGATTAGATAGAACGCCATACGTTAAATCCTACTAGGACTTTGTTTGCACGTTAAGGACATTAACTGTAAATAAGTTTACAGAAGTGACAGTAGTAGTGAACTAACTGAATCAGTAGAAGTTTCTAACGATGACGATTAACCGAAAGAAAAGGCAACATGCAAACCCAGCTCTGTGCCAGCAAATATGCATATTTGCTCTTGAATCAATAGATAGCAAAATTAGACCAGACTAATGTTTTGTCTCATAACAATCAATAAAATCGTATTCTTTTATTTCCCTTTATCTCACGCAGGGTAAACCTCCTTATGCTGCTTCAGCAGAAGAAGTGGCCAAAGAATTTAAGTCAAAATCAGTGGAGTTGAAGTCTCCTGCTGTGTCTTCAGATGGGTCCCTGGCTGAGAATGGAGTGATGACGGAGGAGAAGCTGGCGTCTCAGATGAACGGGAGCACAGGCGGTGTCAGGGCTTGCACCCAGTCTGAAAGTGCCTTGAATAATGACTCTAAAATGTGCAATACAAATCCTCACTTAAATGCACTAAATACAGACAGCGTCTGCCATAAAGATGATACTCTTGAGGCAGCTGTCTTAAATAAAGAAGAGTAAACTTATTTTTTATAGAGGGTGAAGGATATTGGAAGGGGTAAGGATTTAGAAATATCTGGAAAGAAAGCCTACAGTTATGTACATTTTTTCCTTTCCGTAAGAGAAAAATGAGGACTTTGGAAATTCGGATCCCTCTTTGATATCAGAGATTTAAACAATAAATTTTTAGTTTTAACCAGTTGTAGTCAAAATGCTACAATAAAACAAAAAAGAAAGAAAGAAAATGAAGAGCATTTGACTCCCGCACTTAAAATGAAGTACACATAAAGTTTAAACTGGTTATGACAAAAGCCTATAGTGGTGTTTCTTGAACTATAAAGAAAAAAATTTTCGGCAGTCTTAAGTATATATAGCTTAAACTCTAATTTTTAGCATTTGGCACCATATGTATGCCATTATATTTGATTTTGCATTACTGTTTCACAATAAAGCTTTGTTTAAGGCTTTGATTTTATGATTATGGAAAAAATAAGGCACAACCACAGTTTTTCTTTCTTTCTTAAATTTCATCACTGTTGATGTGGTTCTTTTGTGTTCAAAAAAAAGTGCAACTATCAAAACTAAAAAATAATACAGTAATATTGCCGTTCTGCTGATTTTAAATATACAGTACATCATACATACTTTACAAGCAAGTTAAATGGAGATAAAGTTGAAATCATAGAAGATGCAAATGACCTTTCAAAATCAACACAATGTGTTCTGAAACTTTTTGTGACTAATACCATGCATCTGTGATCAATGAACTATGTGGTTTTGAATCGGATGTAGACCATTAGTACTCCTCCTTGAGCTAAACTTCTGCATGGTTCATAATTTTACAGTGTGTAGTTAATATTATGCATGTTATTGTCCTTTCTTCCATTCTTACAAATATGTGCCCATTTGCAAAACAAAAAGCTAATAATCAGTAATAGTCCTATACAAGATGTTAACTATGTTTAGTCATTGACTGATCTTGCTCTAACCTTAAAATTTTGTGATTATTGACCTCTGTTGCATTTATTCTAAAAAACCCCAAAAATTATCTAGCCGTTTTGAATATCAACATTACCCTGGTGTATTCACTGCTGTATGCATTATTGTTCTTTGTTGCTGTTTTATGCCTTCATATTAGCAAAATATGAAATTCTGTGAAGGAAAAAAAACACTTTGGTCTTTAAACACCCCTCCCCCTCTTCTGTAGCAAGAAACAAATTGCTTGTTCTTGAGAACTTTCCCATTGAGAATTTAGTAGAAGCAAGTATACTTATATCATTTTGATGTTTTTGTTAATGTTTCCAAACAATGTACTTTGAAATCAGAATCACTTCTTATTTGTTTTCATATAATTATCCTGATGCTCTTCATCACACATTAGTGATCAGAAATGAGGTGTAATTCCCCAATCCCTACCCGCAAGAGCTAAATAGGAATTTACTGTAAGTTGAAGGGAGTTTTGCCCTAACTCATGGATTGTGCAAGAATGAACTGCTGTTGGGTTTGACTGATTGTAGATGGATTGTGGTGTGGTGTATTTGAAGGCTATTGAATGCAACTTACAATGCTTAATAAAAATCTTTATTCTTTTAGTATAAGGTATAGTGTGGCTTTTAAGTTCACTTATAAAAATACACATTTCACTGAGCATTAATACCCATTTTAATGGCTACTTAAAAACTTGGCCAGATAATAAAAATGTATAAATATTTTGCCTCTAAAGTGACTTTAGGATTTCTAGAACTAAAGAAACATTACTACATCCATTAATATCAATCACAATTATGCTGACACTTATTTTTTAATTTTAGTTAAAACCATAGAAATCTAAAGGATGTACATTCTCTTATAAAAGCTAAGAGGATTCTCTTGGAAGTAGTTGTATGTTTTTTAACCCCTGTGGTAGAAGTAAATTTGATCCTAGTTAGATCATATTTTGAAAGTGAGTGTTACATATGTAGCCTGTTTTTCATGGCATCGATTTTGGCTTACATCTTGTCATTGGAAGTAGTATGAAATATGATGTTATTTCTGTGCCCCAATTCTAGAAACTCCACAAATAGTACTACTAGATTATGCTCCCTTGACTTGTAGGTTCCCTTGTTGATGGGAATGAAGGCTCTGTGCATGACTGAGTGGGGCCTTGTGGACAAAGACCACGTCAGGGAAATCATGCTGAGCTCATCTGTTCAAAAGTCACCTAAGTCTCAGAACCATGGACGGCCCGGTTCTTCGTGCTTGGCTTGTTGGAGTCAGACTGCAGCAGGAAAGGAGGAGAGTCTGGGTAGGAGTCGCTCAGGTGCCATCGCCTTGTTTCCCAGCCATCGCAGCATGCGAGTGAACACACGCAGAATGTGCCTGTGCCATCTCCACCTTGTCGGCATACCGGAGCTCATTGTTGCAGCTGTAGCGTTGGTCCATCTTTTCCAGGACCTCCTCTTTTCCGTTGTTCTTCATGTTACCAAAAACTGTCCATCTTCAAGGACTGGTCTCTCCTGACAATATGTCCGGAGTCTGTAAGATTAAGTCTTGCCGTCCTTGCCTCTCAGGAGCACTCTGACGTCTTCCAATACAGAGAGATTTGTCCTTTTTGCCAGTTGATGGTACTTTCAATATTCTCCAGCTTAGGCATGACCAGAAGTGAAAGATCAAAGGATGTTTATGTTATCTCAACAATAATTAGGAAGAAATCAGAATTGACCACTGACCTGCCAAAGCAAGTTTGGCTTGAAGGGCACCGAGGACAGCCCAGAGACTGTTCTGGAAAGGGAGTTTCATGAGGATGCAAAGCAAGCACCCGTTGTCAGGGATATGTCAGCAGCACCACCTCCACCACCACCTTGACCAGAGAAAAGTTTGGAGTGAGGAGATAGAAGGACTGCCACCAGGCCCACCATAGAACACCCCCACCCCCACCCCCAGATGAGGCCAGGTCAGAACTAGGCAGGGCTGGCTAACACTTTGTTTGAAAATGGGCCAACCAACAGCCAATTAATCTATTCAACAACAGCCAGCTGTGTTAAGCAGCAGCCCCAAGTGCTGTATGTGGTTTCTCCTTTGTTCACGCCTGGCACAGAGCTGGAGCAGTAGGTGCTTCGGTCTAGCTGGCCTTGAAACTACTGCTTAAACCACAACAAAATCCACCCAGAATACACATCAGTCCAGGTGCTGCGCTCTTGCACGTGCAAGGAGGGGGCTGTCAGCTCTGAAGCCTGGAGATCTGGATGAGACAGCTGGCCCTGCCTATCTTTGGGCCATGGAGATAAGGCTGGGCATGGTCTTAGTTAGGTTGCCACACTAAAAACCCACAAGCTGCTTGGAAATGGATATGGATGAGCCTGAAAATGGTATTTCACCCAGATGATGAAAAACAAGTCCAGAAGCCTGACTCACTTCTGAGTGACTAGAATGTCTGTGCCACTCACCTTCACTGTTGGACAGATAAATGTCCCTTATGTCAATGCAGACTTTGGCCCTTGTCTTACCTTCTGTGATAGTAGGATCCTTCAGTTTTTGTGTGTGAAAAAATGAGAAGATACTGGGATTTTTACACAAAACTTTTGAAACGTTTTCCTTTAAAGGTAGAATTCAATAACATTGGCTAGATCAACACTCTCAGTTATCTTTCAGGCTTCATAGCTTTATCAGCAGCATAATTTTCAAAAGGCATACTTTTCAGTTCCAACCAGCTACCCCATGAACAGCAGAGCAAAGCACTACCTGCTCCCGTGCCATCGTGAGGGTGGCCTTACATTTGAGTCCGTTGTTGTAGCAACTGTCACTCCATCTTGTCTAGGCCCTTCTGTACCAAGCACGATGTCCTCCTCTAGGGATGGGGATAACATGTCCAAAGTAAGTGAGAAGTCTCGCTCTTCTAAGGAGTAGTCTGAATATATTTCTTCCATGACAAATTTGTTCTTTTGGCAGTCCGTTGGTATAGTATTCTTTGCCGGTAACTTAATTCAAGTGCATCAGTTCTTCGATCTTAGTTTGTCCAACTTTCACATGTATATGAGGCAACTGAAAATACCATGACTCGGGATCAAGCACACCTTAGTCCTTAAAGTAACATACTTGCTTTTCTTTTTTGTTTTTGTTTTGGGCATCACTGCTCTCCGGTGGTGGGAGTAGGAGGCCCAGCCCCACTGCTGGAATTGAACCTCCGTCCCAGTGGGCTGCAGTCCCGCGCACAACCACTATGCCACCGGGGCTCAGCCCCATGCTTGCTTTTCAACATGTTAAAGAGGTCTTAGTGCAGCAAATTTGCAGGGCATTGCTTTCATAAGCATTGATGTGGATCTAACCAAGATGAAATCCTCGATATCTTCAATCTTTTCTCCATTTATCTTGATGTTCCCTATTAGTCCAGTTGTGAGGATTTTGGTCTTCTTTCCATTGAGTTCTAATCCATATGGGAGGTCGTAAGATTGAAGGCATAAAGACAAAATCATTTATTGTTCATGGGTCATTTCTCCACCAAATCCCATTTCTAAATCATTGATTGTACTTCACCTAGACATAAATTCCATGTTACAGGTAAGCATGTTTGTAGATGACATGAGGTTCCTTGGTGAGTTCTGAAGGGCAGGTCTGGCACCCAGCACTGTCAAGTGTTCTTGTCCTTCGCAATCTCCTGGTACTAATAATGAAGTTCCTTAGACATGCCTTATGCAGAGACAAAGTTGATGTAATCCTATAGGATGCGAGTATAGAACTTGAGAAAAAAACCACCATTCCCTCTCATACATCTTTAACCCTCCCTAAATTACTGCCCTGGGAAATCAATTTTCATTTCCCCACAGGTTTTTGTAAGGTACCACTTTGGTGTGCTGGAGCTGGTGTAAGTAGCCTCCGGTCCCTGTGTTCTGCTTGTTGGAGTATGCAGCCCACAGTCTGTCCACACAGAAACTGTTGAGTGTCTCGAGCGCCTGCTGGGCCCCTGGCGTGTGTGACGAGCAGGCAAAGGGAGGGCAAGAAAGGGCTAAAAGACAGCATTCCAGCAAGGACTGATAAAAGGCTAATGTTTTAAATTGTAAGTTTAATTCTGATGGCCTCAGGAAAGTGCATTGTTCAAGTGTGCTCAGTTTTGTGGACAAAACTGGATCTGGAATCCAGACTGTGCAGTTCCAGGGCCTGTCTTCCATGCAGCTCCTGGGGGTCTGTGTGGCTGGTGCCTGCTTCGGAATGAGGAGAGACAGGAATGGACTTCAGGTGATTGTGGGGCTCTAGGAGGCTGTGGACACCACACATAGTCCTAGGGATACCCTGGAAGGTTAACTCGACCACAATCATAGGGACACCCAACAGGTGGCTGGGTGCAGGTCCGAGGCTCCAGTGCTAGCTTTGCTTCCGGCAGCTCTGTGTCCTTAGGCAAGGTACTCTTTCCCAGGCTGACTGCTCCTTTAAAAGTGTCAAGACTAGCCTTATCCACAGCGGTTTAGCATGGTGAACCCAACCACAGGCCATCCCCACATGCATCATTGTGTGCTTGCATCCAGTGATGATGAGCCTAAGTTGAGAGACTTTCTACTGAGCACCGTATCAACTTGATTACAGTTGATGACTAAGAAACCAGGGGAGTATGTAGGTTCTGCAAAATTGATAGAGGGGAAAGCTTGCAAAGTGGTTGGTTGTGGTTGGTTTGTTAAGATCTGTAATAATCTCAGGTTAAGGATGTCATTGAATATTTCAAATGGAAGAAATAAAAAAACCTTGACTTTGAAAAGTAAACACCCTTTCACTTCCAAATTAATGTTTGCGATGATGAGTTTTAAAAATACAAGGAAAAAGAATTTTCACCGATCCTCCAACCTAACATGCCTGCTGATTAGAAGTCTTCGTTTTTCTTTTTACTTTGTAATGTGTGTTCTTTTCCAGAAAGTAATCCTGTTTCACATATATATTGTCACTGTTGTGTTTTTTTTTTGGGGAGGTGGGCATCACTGCTCTCCGGCGGTGGGAGTAGGAGGTCCAGCCCCACTGCTGGAATTGAACCTCCATCCCAGTGGGCCGCAGTCCCGCGCACAACCACTACGCCACCGGGGCTCAGCCCCACACACTGTTTCTTTCTTTTTTTTTTTTTAATTTTTATTATTTTGTCATATGTAATCTTTGTTGTTTTGTTTGTTTGTTTGTGGGCATCACTACCTTCTGGTGGTCATGAGAGCTACCCAGCACTGCTCCTGAGAGCCGCTGCTGGATTTGAACCGCCAAACCCACGGGCCACAGTCCTGCACTCAACCTCTTACGCCACCGGGGCTCAGCCCCACTGTTTCTTATAACATCATTTCATATTACATGCTGTACTCTAGTTACATAGACCCCACTAGTACTGGGCCAATAATTAATGTAGCACTATCGTGGATGTCATGCTCGGACTCTTGTATTAACTCCATCTTACAAATGGAGTGTCTCCTTTAAACACACCCAGAGTGACCTGTGTGTAGTCACAGACTCTTCCTTCTGTATTCAAATTTTAGTGGGGAAGAACAACAACACATGTATGAAGAGTATTCCAGATCAGAAAAGAGAAAATGGAGTCAGGTGGGGCAGTGACGTGGCGGGTGGCGGGGGGGATCTCTCAAGGGGGAGTGCATTCCGGCTGAGATTTAGTAATGCAATCCCGAAAGCAGCCTCAGACTACATGGAAAACTGGGTGGAAGGCACTCTGCATCCGGGAGTGGGGAGAAGTCCAAGGAGGGCTGCAAACAGCCAAGTCAGCACCTTTGTGTGATGTTCCTTGCTGACGGCTTTCGGTCACATCTGTTCGATTGTACAGAGTGGCTGCAGGGGCCTCCCCCTTCTGTGAGTCCGTTATTTCTGATCAGAATGGACTTCTGGCTGAGATTTCCCAGGGCAAGAGGATGAAGGTTGGCCTCCTCACACATTAACACCCTGAGGTTTGAGGACCAATCTGCCTGGTTGGTGTGTCAGCAATCATGGCTGGTATGTCAAACAAATCAACAGTTTGTAGTGACGGACAAAAATAGGTTTCTCGGGCTGAGCCCCGGTGGTGTAGTGGTTGTGCGCGGGACTGCGGCCCAATGGGATGGAGGTTCAATTCCAGCAGTGGGGCTGGGCCTCGTACTACCACCACCGGAGAACAGTGATGCCCCCCCAAAAAAACAAACAAAAAAAAATAGGTTTCTCATTTTAATCTTCACTTTTTTTAAAGTATTGTAATATATTTATTTTAATTTAAAATGCAGGACGTTAAATTGTTAAAAAGTGAGCTGTCTGGTACTTTATTAGAGGCATACAGGTAACAGGAGGGGGACAAACTAGGGGTATGCACACAGTAGGAAGGGGTGGTCCACTTTGAGAGCATTTTCCCTCTTGGGTTTAATTTCTTCATCTTTTAATTGATGAAACATTTTTAATGTCCCTCAGGGTACTTTTATGACTTCAAAAATCAATCTATCTTGAGAGTGGTCTTCATGATCTTGTCAATATCCAATTTATTCATTGTAGGAGTGCAGGCTCAAATCCTGACACACACACACACACACACACACACACCGTCAGGCTTGTACTCAGAGCTGTACTTGGGATCCACATGGAGCAATCATCTCTGGACACTTGCCCTTCTGGGACTCACTTCTCCCCTGGGAGCTTCCTTCCGCCTCAAAACTAGTGTGCCCGTGCCCTTTGTGGTACAGTGATTATGGCGCATAGTCTCTCATTATGGAGGACACCCTTAGGCCTAGTGCTCTCTGTTTTATTGAACTCTCAGTCCTTTTGAAGGACATCACGGCTGGTAGAGGGTCATTAAGAACAAAGAAATAGCCACAACAGTGGGCTCAAAACTGTCAAAGATCATGGACCAGGCAATGTTTTCTTCACAATGAGTTGGAACTGACTGACATAGGGCTTTGTTGCTGCTCACCATTGCATCCCAAGGTGCTTTGCTGCTGAGCTTGCCATTTTGTGGCGTGACCTACAGCCTTCCCGTCCCGTGGGCCACCCCTTCCGCTCACTTTGTGGTGCCCTAATGACCGCTTCATCCTTCCACACATGGTCAAACGAGGCTTCGTGACAGCACAGGCTGGAGGGCTCCCACAAAGAGGCTTCACATCCCCACCTCCTTAACTCCTGATGGAAGACAGCATGTTGTGCAGGGTCTGAATCCACACTAGAACACTATCAGCGGACTCCAGACCCTTCACAGGGATGACTTAGCTTCAAGTTGCACACACACTTTTTTGGTCCTCTACACCTTAACCAGTGATGGGGAGTGACTACCTAACTAGAACATGGATGGTCCCATGTGGAATGAATCACTTGTGGATTTTCTGGCTAATGGCTTATGCTCACTTGCTATTTGGCCAAGGGTCTATACAAATGTCCCCCAAACTCTGCAAGTGAAATAAGGCCTCCAGTTATCTCATGCAGCCTCATGGGTCTCCATCTGTTTTCTGAAGAGCTGTACTAAGGGCAGGCAGTGTGCCTGGTACTGTTGAAGACACAGTTGTGAATAAAATAGAGGTGCGCTCCCCACCCCACCCCCAAAGAGGTTTACCATAATGGCACATAAGCACAAATGGATCTCCAGAAATTCAAGTTAAAAAAGTACAGCAATTGCAATAAATTCTATAAAGGAAAAGTGCAGAGTAACTGAAATTTATATGGGTTATGGGTAGAAAAGAGATGTCCTAGTCTTTAAACCCTGCAAGACTGATCAGGACAGCCAAGTGAGGTGTGCCCAACAGTGCCTGGCACCCTGGCCTATCAGCTTCTCAAAATGGCAGGTGTTCCTAGCAGACACATCCTCAGTTGTGTGCACTTCATTGTGCACGTGTCCACTCTCCAGACCACCCACGAGTCATCGGGAGGATTATCCTCTGCCTGTGTGTCTCCGGCATCTTATTAACAGTATCCTTGGCCTGGTGGGTTTCACATTGGACTGCAACTGCAAGCTCAGCATTTGGAAAACATCAGCCACTCCTTGAGAGGAGGACAAGGCTTTCTACTTCTGGAAAAGTCTCAGAAACTCACAAGGGCAATTCTATCCTGTCATAGGGTCCCTCTGCGTTGGCATTGACTGATGGTGGTGAGTATTCTAAAAGATGTCATGGTTGGGCCACCGACTGGTCTGTTTCCAAAAAGCACAAGTCCCCCACGAGATGTAAACTGGAACACAAGAACGGCATACTCGGAATCTCAACCAGAAAAACTCGAGAAGTCCCGTAAACTGGAACACAAGAACGGCATACTCGGAATCTCAACCAGAAAAACTCGAGAAGTCCCCTAGGCAATGTGGTGCATGCTAGAAGGGAATTGTGGATTGGATCAGCTTGAATCCACTCCTAGAGTTTTCTCTACAATAATGAACTCATCTGTCATAAAAATACAGGAGCCATACCTTGAGCCAAGATCTCTCTGATGTCTCCCACCTCCAAAGTATCACAACAGCAGCTTGTCACACACACACACACACAACCCACGTACACCAATACTCCATGGTGACCAATCTCCAGCAACTCTCTGAACTTTCAGCAAAAGATAGAGTCACCTCTGTGAAGTGGTGCTTCCCTCAAAGACTCCAGAAGCCCACTTAGAATCAAACATCCCTGACAGCTGAGATGTCCCTCGAGTAATAACAAGCCAGCTCCTACAGGGTCTTCTTCCCTGGCACCTGCCTCTGCCTTTCTGCTGCACCGTGCCTCCAAGCAGCCCCAGTCTTTGGTGCTAGGGGACAGGCTCACCAGGTCCTGTCCAGAAGCCACAGTAATGGGAGGCCATCAAAACCACTACCATCTGCAGGGCCCATTTATTTCATTTCATGGCACTGATTGATTTATCCACTGATGGCAACAAATGTACAAAGGTGCTTGGCATGCAATGGATGGATGGATGGGTTGTGTGATAAGAGTTGTATGAGCCTCCAATAAAATGATTTTTTAAAAAAGAACCTTCCCAGGGCTGAGCCCCGGTGGCGTAGTGGTTATGCGCAGGACTGCAGCCCATTGGAGGTTCAAATCCAGCAGCAAGGCTGGGCCTCCTCCCACCATCAGAGGGCAGTGATGCCCCCCCCCCAAAAAAAAGAACCCTTCCCTCCCCCCAAATTATTTTTATCTATTAATTCATTCGAGGGCTTTCTTTGACTCACCTCCCTTCTCCACCAGCCATCACATACTTCTTTCAGGTATCGCCTTTTTCAAGTAGCATGTATGATAATGTAAAATTTATTAACTAAGTACTTGTGTTCTATATGGGCTTCCAGAAGTTGTAATGTGTCTTCCTTGTTAACTTGACCTGGCCTTCAGCCCGTCTGTTGCACAACTGAAGCAGACAGGTAGGTGCATGGGAAGAGCCATCTGTGTCCAAGAGGTTTTTCGATAGTGTGTCCAGGACTCCTGCTGGACCTGGAGGGCCCAGGGCAGCTATGAGCCCACCTGATCTATACCTGCCCCACGCCAGGCCACTGGGGGAATCTGCGGTGTGGTCTTGTAGACCATTCAATTTGGGATTTCAGCTTGCCCAGGAGAATAGGGGAGGGCTTGGCCAGCAAATGTAGAAGCAAAGGCAGATGAGCAAGAGAAAAGGCCCTGAGCGTGAAATTGAGGCTGTGAGGGTTCGAGCACAGTGGACCAAAGATGAACTGTAGTTGTTCTGAAATCTACATGTCACTGGCCTCTGCCCCGTCTCTCCCCTCAAATGCCAGGCATCAAAGTGTTTCCTTCCTTTCTGGACCTTTTATTGCTGCCTCAGGCCTTGTGGTTGCTCTCCCTAGGTCACTTCTGGCAGGGAAGGGTTCCCACCAACTCTTGCTGCACTCCACATTCCCTTTCCTGTGTGCCAGCCTTTAACACAGCATTGTGTCCTCCTCTTCCACATGGCCCATGAGTAGGTGTGCACCACCAGACACACACTCCACTATGTCCTCAGCTCGAAAGCACTGCTTGGCATACACACTCAGTAGATGCTCAATGAATATATGATGTCAAGTAAGTGAGGACAGGAGAGAGATGGGGGAGAAAAGAAAGGTTTTTCTCTTGGGAGAGAGAACACTGGGCTCATGGGAGGAACTCAAGACAGAAGCAGGGTGTGAAGTCCCCAGAATCCTTGATCTATTTGACTGATAGGGAACGGCTGAAGGTATCTGAGTCATGACAGACCCTCAACTTCAAGTATAGCAGTAACTACAGGTGGTCAAGGCTGAAGGCCGGAAGCCCATCAGAGAGTAGGCGTGGGCTGTGGGATGTGGGTAGGCGACGTGAAGAGTCTTGGTGAGGCCAGGACCTATTTGATTTGGGTGGGAGGGTAAATGGGCATGATCACAGGGCCCAGGCAGGCAGCACAGACCTACATGGGGGAAATGTAGTTTTTCATTCACTCCTCCCTCTAACCACTCAACCCTCTGGCTAGGCAGTTAATCCTGTTTTCACTTCTGTAAAATCATACAATCATGTCTCCCTAACAAGAGTGTGAGTGTTGAGTGTGTAATGATAACCATCATGATCCAAGTAATACACAAAGTACATTACAAATATCAAGTTTAACACTTGCAAATCCTTATAATTAGTAAGAATTGACAACTATTATTATTTATTAATAAGGAAGTAGAAATTGGTTTGCCTTCCTGCACCAAAGCTGCCCCGGGAATGTTCTAGTTTAGTGTCCCACTAACAAATCTGGGGACTGGACCCTGCACACTTCAGTTGCTTCAGTTTTGCTGCTGAAGCCCACCTCAACCCTTCTCTTCAGCACCTCAGTTCAGAGCCCTCTCCTGCGCCTTTCTGCCCAGGATCACCATGTCTGCACTCATTCGCAAAACGTTATTGTGGCTGATAGCTTCAGCTGCAGTTGTTTCCCCAAGACCTCTGTATGTAAAGAATCATCCAAGCTGTCATCAGGAAGTTAAAAGTAAGGAGCACTTACTCCAGCACGGACAGTTCCCTGAGGTGCAGGGATCTCATTTCCTCAGATGGACACTCCCTTGAAACCTGCCGGGCGTTTGTTGGAGATGGGTGGCAAATACCTGAGTCGATTCTGACTCAGGAGAAGTCATTGAATGGCCGTCCCTCTGCAGGGGAAAAGAGAGTCCTCGTGGTTGGTGTTGGGCTGCGATCCACAGGGTGGGCAGTTGAAAACAGCCAGCAGCTCTGTGGGCATTCTACTCCTGGAGCAAACCACAGGGAGGTGTTATGGATCAGTACTGACTCCATGGCAGGTGGGGTGTGTTTCTTTTTTTCTGGAAGGGGACACTGTACGCCAAAGAGTGTGTAACCAAGGCATTTTGGTCAAAGACACTGGTGAGTATGGCTTGACCAGGTGGCCACCAAGGAAGGCACTTTCCTGCTGGAGAATCTGGAATTCCAGGTCTGTTTACTGGCACATCCAGCACGGTGCAGATTTTGCTGATGGGGAAGGGGGTGGGCTGAGATGAAGCGCAAGGGTTAGAGGTCAGTGGGCAGGTTTCTCATTAACACCTCTGCAGGAGTGAGTGGCCCAACAGCCTGGGTCCCCATGGATGCAAGAGGGGGAGGGGTCTGAGCTCTCTCAAAGCTGGGGTCCTGCCTCCTCATTAAAGGTCCATCATCTGAGGTAGCCCAGGGAACCCTTTGCAGGGCGTAAGCTGCTGGTGCTGGTGCCAGGGCAGCCCCCAGCCGGGCTCCCAAGCTCACCCTGGCTGCCACCAGCCAGGGCTGCTTCCCTTCATCTCACAGGTCAGACCCAGGGAGTTCAGGAGCGCGTCCTTGCAGGGTTTCAGATCGCATAAGCCAGCGGTCCCCAGGCCACCGCGACCCTGGTCCCCTGCCTGGCGGCTGGGCATCCGGGACCCACTGGCAGCCCGAGGGTGACGACCTGGGGCTGGGGTCGCGTGGGGGCGAACAGGCCGTCTGCCACCAGGAACGGAAGCGAGGAAGGCGCGTCTTTGAGTCCCGGAGCCAGAAACTTGGTCGGGCCGGGCCGGAGGCGGCGGGATCCCGGCTGGGGAGTGCGCCCCCCGGTCCCCGCTGACCAGCCGCGGGCCGCGGAGCACCGACCCAGTGACGGCCCGCCAGTCGTTATGGGCTGGGGGCCGCCCGGGCCAGTCCCGCCCAGCTCCCAGGGCCCCCGGCTCCCCGGCCCAGCTCGGCGGGGGGCTCAGCGGGCTCCCGCGCCCGCCGCCGCCGCCGCTTCCGGTCCGCGCCCCCTGCCCGTTCGGGGGCCCGGGCCTGGGAGCGGCGCGAGCCTGGGCCAGAGCGGAACCGGGGAGGTCCGGGCGGGGCGCGGAGGCGGCGCCACCAGGGCCGCTGACGTAGAGGCCGCGCGGCGACCGGGGGTCCCTTCGGTGGGGCCGCGGTTCCCTGCCGCCGCCGCCGCCTCGGCCGCCCCCGCGTGTCCCTTTCCCTTTTGTGTCTCCGCGCGCAGCCCCGCGCCCACTCGCGCCCCGGCGGCCCCCCGCCCGGCCGCCCTCGGCTCCCGCCACTGCGGTCCCGAGCAGCTCGGCCGGCGCGGCGCGGCGCGGCGGCATTGTGTGGCCTCTGGCGCCCCGCGCCGGGCGGGAGCCTGTTTGTCGGCAGCGTCCACCCGCCCGCTCTCCCTCCCTCCCAGCGCGGCGGCGGCGGCGGCGGCGGCGGCACCCGCCCGAGCGGCCGCGGCGGCGGCTGAGGCGGCGCTCCCGGCCCTCGTCTCCCGCCCGTTTGCCCGCCCGCCCGCCCGCCCGCCGCGGCCGACCTGGGCCCGAGGCCGCTGCCGGCGGGGCCGAGCACTGCGGCGGCGAGGCGAGCCGGAGCCGGAGGCGGCGGCGCGGCGCAGCTAACATGGCGACGGTGCCTGTGTACTGCATCTGCCGACTCCCCTACGACGTTACCCGCTTCATGATCGAGTGCGACGCCTGCAAGGACTGGTTCCACGGCAGGTGAGCGGACGGCCTGGCGGCCCCGCGGGGGCCCGGATTGTGCCTGCCGCTAGGCCCGGCGCGGCCCCAGGCCGCCCCCCCGCGCGGCCCCGCGTCGCGGCCGCGGCTCTCCGCGCCGGCCCCGCAGGCCTTGCCCGGGGACGCGAGCCAGGGCAGCGCCCGCCGCTCCCGGGGCTGCCCGGCGGCGCTGGGGCGGGGGGGAGGCGGGCGGCGGGAGGCGCCGGGCCGCGGGGGGGGCGGGGGGGCGTTCAGGCCGCACCACCTTTTGTGCCGGGGGCCGGGGGCGGGGGCGGCGGGGGGCGACGACGACCACACGCCGGGCCCCGGGGCGGGCGACCCCCCGGGCATCGCGCACAAAAGCCCGGGCCCGGAGGAGCGGGCGGCCGCGCGTCGCTCGCCGTCCCCCAGGCCGGCCGGGGCCCGGCGCCCGGGCGCAAGTTGGGGCGGTCGGCGACGCGGCCCGCTCGGGGAGCCGCGGGCCAGCGCGGGAGGCGGCGCGCCCAGGCCCAGGCCCCGGAGCGCCCACTCCGCGTGCGGCCGCGTCTTCCTGGGAAGTTGCGGCAACTTTCCCTGCCAGGGCTCCGCGCCGGCCGGGGCCGGGGGACGGGGGAGCCGCCGCGCCGGGGCTCCGAGGGCCGGGCCCGGCAGCTGCGGGCGCCCAGGCTGGGCAGGGGACCGGCCGGGCCGCCGTCGGCGGTAGGGATGTCGGTGACCGAGTTTGGCAGGGCGGCGGGTGCTGCGGGTCTGCCGCCGCCGCCGCCGCGCCGCCTCCCGTCCTGGTCTCTGGTTCAGACCGAGAAGGGCGTCCTGGTTTTGTCTCGCGCTTTTTATCTCGCAGGACGGCTGGGGTGGGGGCAGGGGAAGGAGACGCCGAAGGTCCAGCCCGTTTGGCCTTGACCTGGCGGCGCGCCTAGTTTCCCAAAACCCAGGCCCCCTTCTACACGGAGGAGGAGGAAGAGGAGGTGTCACGGCACCCAAACTGCTCCAACAGGTTCTCGTGCATCCAACTTTGCCTGGGGTGGGGGGGGGGTGGTGCTATTTGGGCCCAGGAAGGACCCAGCAGGACTGGCCAGAGCCGGCCCCTCTGGCGCTGTCCTTTCGGACCCCAGGAGCAGGGTGAGGGCCAGAGGGTCAAGACAGCCCTGGGATCGCTGATCCTGCTGGGAGGAGGTGCTTCTGCTGGCCGTAAACATGGGTCTCTCAGCACTGGCCCGCGGCTCGTCCAGGAGGCTGCACCTGTATTCTAGCTAGCCCGCCCAGTGCGCCCTGACGGAAACGGGCCACGAAGATGGGACAGGACCCCTTCTTCGGCCCCGCTTTGGTCCTGGCCCCTCCTGGAACAAGGACGCGGTGGTTGGACACTCAGTGAGGACACCCTGCTGCTACGCCAGGATGGGGAGGATGGTGGAGGTCGCCGGGGACAGTGGTGACCGAACTGTGAGTGCAGGCTTTGCCCAGAGCAGTGCCCATCGGCACAGCCATAACTGGCCTCGTGGGAGCCCCACTGGACCAGGGATGACCAGGGTGCTTCCCACCCGAGGTGGCCTTGCAGGTGGAGGGCTTCCTCTCCTACCCTTTCCAAGGCCGGATCCTCCCAACAGCCACCTCTTGGAGACTTCCTAATGCCCACGCTGAAGACGGTGGGAAAGTTTCAAGGGGCCGTGTCTTTCTACCCGAGCAGACATTCTTAACCGAGTTGGGAAGTGGAGGCCCTTTCTGAGGTGCATTGTACTAAGTTAAGTTACTTAAGGGTTGGGGGAGGAGAGAGGGACTGGGATTAGTCTGATTTTATTTGCTATATTGGGCCAGGCAGAGACAGGGATTCCTTGATTCCTTATACATTATGTTATGAGAGAGACCTTGTCTCCTAAATTTTTATCTACTATCCCACAGCTTTAATTTGATCAAAAACTGATATTTGATTAGCTCTGGAACAGTCCCACCTATTTGGGATGATCCTGGTATCTCAGGGGAATAAGTTTTTCCCCTCTGCTCTCCAGGACATTTTCTCGTGTACCTGGTCAAGTGTCACTTGTTCAAAGTGGAGCCTGAGGTCAGAAAGCTTGCCGGCAACTCCGCCCCTTTTGAAACTCAAGCCAGGGTCAGTAACAGGCAGAAGAGTCCTGTAAATAAATGAAAGTTTGGGACATGATCCTGTGCTTCTCAAACTCTTGATTCTTGGGGGACCTGGTGATTATTGCCAGATCTGCACAACATCTGTGGTGATACCTATTTCGTATGCTTTAATGTGTGAATTCATTCTTCTGAATTTTAATATTTTAAACTTCTGTTTTGAGAAGTTTAGTTTGAGCAGAAGTTTCAAAAACAGCACAGTTTCCCTGTATCTCGTACCCAGATTCCGCTACTCCTAATGATCTTTACAAAACCTAGTGCCATTATCAAAAATCATGAAGTAAACACTGGCATAATATGATTGGTCAAACTCCTGAAGTAATTTAGATAAAGATTAAAATTAATGCATTAATAAAATTTATTAAAATTAATGTAACTATGTTGTCCACTTAAAACCCTTTCCCTATTTCGGGATCCCATATTGCATTTTATTGTCGTTTCCTTGCACTTGTGAGGTTGTTTCTAAGTAAACTTTTCATCATTCCCTGAGACAAAAACAATAGTATGACTTACCATAGACAATAACTGTAAAAATAAAAACATACTGTTTCAACAATGCACCTATCTGTGTCCACCTATACCCCACCATTTTCCTCTTGCAGGTTGTTTTAGGGAGAGCGGGAGGTGATGATCTCCAAGGCTACTTCCTCTCATAGGGCCAGAACTTGCTAGAAGTGTCTCCAGCTGAGAATGTGTTTGGAGCAGCACCGTTCTAAGGGCTTAACTCCAGGATGTGTTGCCCCCAGCAGGAAGTCCTCAAAACATTCCCTTCATGCCTCTCTGGTGGTGCGAGCTGAGAGTGGGTTGAACCCATTCAAGTGTCTGGCCCTTGAGTATGATGCATGCCCCCCCCCCCTTCCCGGCGAGGCCTATCCATGCCTCAGATGCTCCATCACTTAATTTATGCAAGATTCCTCCTAACCTGGCTGCACCTGGGCCCAACAGGCGCTCAGCCTAGCCAGCTTTCTGTAGTTAAGCCTTGGGAAGGTAGACTGTGATCCAGAGAGGGTAACTTTTGTGACCGGTCCTGACAGACAGAAGCTAGAGAGATCTATTCCCTCCCAATTGGCCTTCCTTTTGGGGAGGGGAATGTGACACTATGTAGGGGTTGGGATCTGCCATCCTTGTACAAAGCTCCTTGGGTCAAACACATCTTTTGTGCCTCTGCAGAAGGAAACGTGGTTCGGTGTCATTCGGACCTGTAGAGCTGGTTTTGGAACAGTTGCTCTTGATTACTAACCTTCTAGAACCTTCCACGGCCCTAATTTGAAGAATTTATTTATGTGGTGAATAGGAACGATTCCATGAAAATATAAGAACGTAAATCATGGCTACTTGGTCCTCATGTTCTGTTGGACTTTCTCTTTTTTACAAAAATAATTTTATTGGGGGCTCATATAACTTATTACAATCAATACATCCATCCATTGTGTCAAGTCCATTTATTGCCATCGTCAATTTTTCGTTTTCTTTTTAGAGAATAAACAGACCATCTTCATTTTCAAAACATTTTCCTTCTACTTGAGCCCTTGGTATCAACTTATTTTCCCCCTCTTTCCTCCCCTCCTCCTCACAAACCCTTGATAATTTATACATTTTTATTTTTTCATGTCTTTCACTGTTATCTGTCTTCATCCACTTTTCTGTTGTCGTCCCCCCTGGGAGGGGATTATATGTAGATCATTGTGATTAGTTTACCCTTTCTCCTCCCACATTCCCCTCCCCCTCCTGGTATTGCTACTCTCAGTACTGGTCCTGAGGGGTTTCGTTGTCCTGGAATCTCTGTGTTTTCAATCTCTTCTTTGTACCCATGTATATGCTCTCTGGTCTAGTCAGATTTGTTAGGTAGAATTGGGGTCATGATAGTAGCAGTGGGAGTGGGGGTGGGGGGAAAGCCTTAAAGAATAGAGGAAAGTTGTATGTTTCATTGATGCTATGCTGCATCCTGACTGGCGCATGTCTTCCTTGTAGCTCTTCTTAAGGGGATGTCCAGTTGTATACAGATGGGCTTTGGGCCTCCACCCACACTCCCCTCATTCACGATGGTAAGATTTTTGTTCTGGGTCTTTGATGTCCTGATCCCGTCGACTCCTCACGATCACACAGGCTGTGTGCTTCTTCCGTGTGAATTTGTTGTTTCTCAGCTACATGGCCGCTTGTCTAGCTTCAAGTCTTTAAGACCCTAGATGTGCATCTTTTGATAGCGGGGCAGTATCAGTTTTCTTCACCAGATTTGCTTATGTGCCCATTTTGTCATCAGCAATCATGTTGGGAAGGTGAGCATCACGGAATGCCAGGTTATTAGAACAAAGTGTTCTTGCCTTGAGGGAGTACTTCAGTAGAGGCCCAATATCTATCTGCTTCCTTAATACAAAAAAAAAAAAAAGAAGCCTATAGATAGTTCCAGGTCTGTGTTTTGAACTTTAGGAGGGTTTTCCAATCCAGTCTGATAGGATGCCACACCCTGGCCCTAAGGTCTATTTTTAGCATTCACCTGGGACTTCATTGCTTTGCTCCTCTTGCTTCTCTGTTGCACCCCCTTAGCATTTTGCCACGATGTAGTGGGGGGGTCAGATCAGGAACAATTCCTACACTGTGCCTCCAGTGTTGTGCCTAGAAGCACTATGGGTCATTGAGGGATGCCATGTCTCATTGTGGGACTGGCCTTATGGTCCTGCCTGATTCTATTGATTTTAAAGAGTTTATGACCTGAGTTGATGAGCAAGTATCTTCAGTGGCACAAATTTCCTTTATTTCTCAGTAAATACTCATTGCTCATCTATTCTGTGTGAAGCGCAGTGTTGGCTGCTGGGTTCTGGGATAGCAGAATAGACTCTTTGTCGGTGTGTGGTTTTCTCCTGTGGAACTTGTGATTAGAGAGTTTCACAGCATTATCATGAGATATGAGTAAGATACTATAATGTAGTGTGAGGAATTGCCTCGCTTCATGGCGGAAAAGATTCCTGGTCAGTCCCAAGCTTGCTCCTATGAGATGCAGGTCAGCTGTATCTCCACTCTCTGACTTCATCCTTTTGGACATCAGCCGTCAGTGCTGTGGTGTGCTCTACTTCTCCGTGGTGGTCTGTAATTTGTTTTAATGGCCAAACAGAGCAGATCCAACAGCTGTGTGGCTTACTGTGGCAATAGCAGGCGGCAATGCAGGACTAGGATAAGCTTGGAAGTAATAGGACCAAGATCAGAAAGCACTTCCACACGGTCTAGAAGGCTCCCCCAAAGTGGAGAGCCACATCCCTCCCTTCTGTAGTGCAGGACACCTTCCTAGGCGGACAGTTCTCTTAGCCGCTGTCCGCTGTCAGACTTCTCTGCTACCAACTGGCTTAGTTCATGTCTGGTATAGTAGGCAGTTTAGCTCTATTTATTAGCGGCGTGCTTTTATTTGGTCTTTTTGCTGTCAGGGCTCTCTGCCATCCTCCCCCCCCAAAAAAAAATCCGGCCTACCTCATAGCCAGTGTAATAGCCTACTTAGCTCTGTCGGTCCCTTTCAGTCGTTTGGCTTTTCTGCTCTGCAAGTTCTGGGCGTCTCAGTGGAAGGCGCTGCCATTCGGTGATTTGGGGCTTCTTATTTACTTTCTTCACGGTCTCAGCCCTGAGCCCATAGTGTGGCTCTCGTAGGAGGTTTTCCATGAAGGAGCCCCAGGTCCACAACAGACTCTTTCTGGTCTTGAGGATCCTTTCACCTCTTTCAAAAACCTGAATGAGATTGAAAACCTCTAGGGGCTTGGCTGCCTATATAATTTCAAGAGGTGGTCCTCTCAGCAAGGCTGCACGCCGACTTCTTCCTGTAAATTGTATAGTCCTATTAGGTAGGAGTGGATTTACTGTACCTACCACCCTTTCTACTAGTGAAGGGACCAATCCTGGCAAACTGAGTAAAATAGAATAATCACAGGCCACAGTGTTGATTTCTGGCAGAATTATAAACTCAGGGCTAGAAAGGCCTCACATGAATGGAGCTCAATGCACTATGTATACTGTGAGGGAGAGAGAACAGATGGCAGGGACACCAGATTGGAGGCATATGGATCCTGGTCAGACCCTGAGCAGAGGGATGTGAACGGCCTTGCGTTAGGCTGCTGTGGGGACAGAGGAGGACAAGGATGGTGGCAGGGAGTCCAGTCAGAAGAGAGGCCAGTGAGTGGGAGAAGGACTTAGATTCTCAAAATGCTTGGCACATAGAGCTAATGTGTGCCTTGGATGAACCCCTCCCAGTTGTGTCCATTTGGGTGTTACCTCCGTGTCCTCTCTCTCAGACGGAAGCACTTTCAACTGCATTGCCTTTTGTGCGCTTTCGTTGTGTCCTCCATCCCACCCAGCCTACATCTCCTTGGGGCCAAAGCCAATTGTGGGAATCCTCAGACCTCACAGATACCCAGGGGCATTGAGTGGGACTCGGAACCAGTGCTCGGCAGGCCTGACCAGCCGGAGTATGCAAGAATTGTGTGTATACCCATGCGGGACTGTGTGTGCATATTTATATGTAGGTGTACGTACTTAATCTATGAGGGGGACTTCAATATCTTTCTATTTCCCTTTTCCACAAACTTTTACAAGCCCCTTCATATGTGTGATCACACACTGAGAAAGGAAATAGGGATCTGCTAGATGCCATATTTTCAAAACAAAAATCTGGGTAATTAAAGCTGACAATTCGTAAATTCTAGAACCTCTGATTCCTAAACATCTGGAAGAGGTAGCCATAAACATGGACATAAGGCTGTGAAGTGTTTATCTTTGTTCAAATTCCATGTACAACAAAATGAAAACATTGCCCAGTCTCCTGCACCATCCTCACAAGTTTCGCTGGTTTTGAACATGAGGTTTCCTACTATGTCAGCCCATCATATTGAGGGGCTCCCTCTTTCCACTGACTCTCTGCTTTACCCAGCCTATTAACCTTCTGTTAATGGCTCTTCCTACTATTGTCCAAAACATGTCCAAAGCTCTGGGGACAATATTCTCATCCTTCTCAGGATCGTGCTGGCTGGCTGTTCTTCTCAAGACAGGTTTGCTCATTCTTCTGGGTATCCATTACTCAATTTATCTTCCATTTTCAAATATATCAATTCTCCTTCAATTGTTCTTATTCGCTGTACAGCTTTGGTTCGATTCTTCCACTGCCAAGGATGAAACCGCCCTTGTGGGTTTCAGAGACTGTTTTAACTTTCTGGGAGTGGAAAGCCTTGTCTTTGTCCTGAGGGGTAACTGGTGGTTTTCAACCGCACACCTTGTGGTTTGCAGCCCAATGTGTAACCACTACCCCAGCAGGAATTCTTGTGTGCATATTGGGTGAGTAAAAGACATTCCTTACAGAGATCTTTTGCAGCAGATTTTCTCAATACATCATATCCTCTGATTTCTTGACTGCTGCTTCCATGAGAGTTGATTGTGGATCCAAGTAAAATGTAATCCTTGAAAACATCAATTGTTACTCCTCTTATCAGGATACTACTTATTGGTACAGTATTGAAGATTTTGGTTTTCATTATTTGGAGATGTAATCTGTATTGATCTTTGATCTTTATCAACAAGTGCTTCAAATCTTAATCACTTTTGGTAAATAAGGTTGAGTAATCTGCATATTGTAGCCCTGTTGGATGAGTGGGCTGCAAGTTGGGTTATTAATTACAGGAGCAGCAGTTTGAAGCCACCAGCTGTTCCATAGAAGAAAGATCCGATTTTCTACTCCTGTAAAGAATTACAGTCTTAGAAACCCACAGGGAAGTTCTACTCTGTTCCACAGGCTCTCAACGAGTCAGAATTGACTAGATGGCAGTGAGTTTCTGTTTTTAAAGAATTTGCATATAGAAGGTTGTTTGAGTTTTGCTCCTCATCCTGATACTGACTTTCTTTCTCATTTTTTTCTGTTTTGCTTGAAACTAGCCCATGTGCCACCAAAGCATTGAGGTCGGTTTCAGTTTTACTTTTCTGCCTTTTGTAACTGCTCAGATCAATGTTTAGATCTGATGAGTGAGGAAACGAGGGTTTTCAAGTTTATGATCCTTCTCATTTGTGGAGTCTAACACACACAAGGAACCTTGGTTGCATAGTGGTTATACATTGGGATGCTAACTGCAAGGTCACCAGTTTGAAATCACCAGCTGCTCTTCAGGAGAAAGGTGGGACTTTACAGTCTCAGAAATTTACAGGAGCAGTTCTACCTTTCCCAATAGGGTCACAATGGCATGGTTTGGGTTTTTTTGTTTTTTGTTTTATTGGCACATAATCCACATAACATACAATTAACTAGTTCAATCATATAAAAAAGAATTTTACAGTCTTTTCCACAATCAATTTTAGAACTTTGCTTTTCATGGTTACATTGCCTTTAAAGTGATCTGTGTAATCACAGTCAGGCCTAGTGCTCCTTCCTTACTTCAGCATTCATTTTAACTCCCGAAATCCCCTGACCCTCCCTATGTCCCACTCCCCACCCCTTCAATAAACCCTGGCATCAGGTATTATCTGTATGCATCCACTCCTTCTGTGCTTCACAGGCATAGAACCCAGCAGAAACAATAAAAATAAAAAATGAAATAAATGATAAGATAAAATAATAATAATATACAAATACAAATAATCAGTAAGAAAGAAAAGACCACCATTAATATTTTAAAAAGCCAGGGAAGCAATTTTTGTCATGGAACAAGCAAGAGATACTTGCACCTAGAACAAATTCAGGTTAGGTCAAGAGGGAGGTCAACTGACCAAGTATCAAATTTGATCCAGCATAATTAAGGTTACAATGATTCCCTATCTGATGGTAGACTGAGATCCTTGCCTGTAGCTAGAGAGGATCTGCCAGTGGCTTAATCTGCAGATAGAATTGGGCTCCCCCTGTTCTACATAGCCTTCTACAAATTGGGTGTTCACAATTTTAGCTCTCATTCTTTTCTTTTCCTCATATTTGAATTTTGTTATTGTGATCTTTGGATCTAACAAGCTGGTGGACTTAGGTGGCTCCACATGTAGATGGCTGCTGGTTTTGAATACAAGCCTTAACATGCCAGACACTATTCCCTTTTTTTTTTGTTGTTTTTTGGGGCATCACTGCCCTCTGGTGGTGGGAGTAGGAGGCCCAGCCTTGCTGCTGGATTTGAACCTCCAACTCAGTGGGGCGCAATCCCGCGCACAACCACTACGTCACCGGGGCTCAGCCCACCAGACACTGTAACTATTGTTAGCCATGCACCATCTGCTTTCTTCACCACGCTTTACTGTAACACCCTTATCTTCAGTGATCATTTCATGAAGGTGTCTGGAGCAGGGCTATGCTATCTGAACTAACTGTTCTTGGATTGGGGCTAGAGTTAAATAGGAGCCCTTCGTGTCCGGGATATGCATGACTCAAGTTTACTTTGAAATCAAAAACCTTAAGACCAATTACATCAGCAACAGTAACAAAACAACAAGAAAACAAAACAAAGCAAAAAACTCAGCTAAAGACAGGAAAATAACCATAAAAACAAAAAAAGTACAACATTTTATCATTCATCCCCCTGGGTATAAGGCGATTGCACTGCTAACATCATCAAGTTTCCCTGTGACACAGCACTCGGAACTCTGTCAATATGAGCAGTCTATACGAGTACAGTACCACAGTTCCATCCCCATTTGATTGTGCTCTTTATACCTTAAGTATTGGGATGGGTGCCTGAAGCAAACTTCGTGGATCAATTCTTCCCAGGGCAGACCCTGCCCAACAGATCAAAATCTGTCATGTCTTTGAGTGGGGCATTGAGGTATTAACTATATGGTGATTCTAGACTCCTTTTTATTGGACACCCCCCCAAGAATGGCATGTTTTTTGAGTAATAGCACACAAATAAGATAAAATCATACAAAGCAAACCCATTTTACTAAAGCAATGACAGTGTCCCACCAATGTGACCATTTCTAGTTCTCATTTTTATACCCCCTCCCACCCTTCCTCTTCACTCTGTCCCTCCCCTAACCCCTCACAAGTCTGTTTCTTTGGCTAAGAAAATGTTTTTTCCTTATCTTTTTTTCCTTTACAATAATGGGGCAGGAGGCATTTATCTTTGTCTTCCAAATCCACAGCATGAGGTCTTTGAAAATTTTATTATTGCTTTTTTAGAGAAACATAATATTCCATTGTGTGTATATACCAGAGTTTATCCATTCTTCCACTAATGAAATTTTTTAGTTGTTCCCTTTTTTTTTTTTGTATTATAGAAAGTTGCAGGGCTGAGCCCCGGTGGCGTAGTGGTTGTGCGCGGGACTGCGGCCCACTGGGACGGAGGTTCAATTCCAGCAGTGGGGCTGGGCCTCCTACTCCCACCGCCGGAGAGCAGTGATGCCAAAAAAAAAAAAAAAAAAAAGAAAGTTGCAGTAAGCATGGGTGTGCACATATCTGTTTGTATTTTGTGCTTTAATTCTTTGGGACATGATGGGCAGTATATGTGGTATTTCTATTCCCATTTGCTTTAAGAAGTGCTATTCTGTTTTCCAAAGTGACTTTTTAATTCTGCAACTAGCAACATATGAAAGTTCCAGTCTCTCTACATCCTCTCTAGTATTTGTTGTTTTCTGGTTTTGGTTTTTTATTTTTTTAATCTATGTTGTAAGTTGGTGTCTTTTTGTTGTTTTAATTTCTATTTCTACAAATAATAGCTAATGATCATAAGCATTTCTTCATATGATTGTTGATCACCTGGTTGTCATCATTAGTGAATTGTCTATTCATGTTTTCTATCTATTTTTTTTTTTTTTGGTTTTAGGGCATCACTGCCCTGGTGTTAGGAGTAGGAGGCCCATCCTTTGCCCCTGGGGAGCTGGAATTGAACCTCCATCCCAGTGGGCCGCAGTCCCGCGCACAACCACTACGCCACCAGGTCTCAGCCTCTATCCATTTTTTTTGATGGGACTATTTGTATTTGTGTAGCAGTTTACCGTAGATTTTTTTTTTTTTTTTTTTAGTTTTTTGGGCCTCACTGCCCTCTGGTGGTGGGAGTAGGAGGCCCAGCCTTTGCTCCTGTGGAGCTGGAATTGAACCTCCATCCCAGTGGGCCGCAGTCCCGCGCACAACCACTACGCCACCAAGGCTCAGCCCCATAGATTTTTGATATTAGTTCTTTACCCAGTGATCTTCCCGTTGTTGATTTCTCATTTTGTATCATTGTGATCTGAAAAGCTATTTTTCAGTATCTTGATGCTTTAAAATTTATTGATGTTTGCTTTATGGCCTAAGATATAATCTATTCTGGAATACGTTCCATAAGCACTGGAAAAAGATAAATATATTGTTC
>PVJH01017443.1:0-47887 GCA_004026705.1 Nesogale talazaci | reverse complement strand
AAATTCATCCTCCAAAGTCTTTATTTGGGACTTCTTGGGGACTTCATTGCTGTGCTCCCCTTTTTGCTCTGTTGCACTCCCTTCATATTTTGCCCTGGTGTGTGGGGGGTGGGGGTGGGATTCAAACTGGGCACAGTGCCCATACTGTGTCTCCAGTGTTGTACCCTGGAGTTCTATTGGTCAGTGAGGGGACACCATGTCCTCTCTGACTCTGTGCATTGGCTGCTCTGAGTAGGAATATCAATCTAGGGACTTAGTGATCCAGTGGTGGTTCTCTCTCTCTCCCTCTCTCTCTCTCTCTCTCTCTCTTTCTTAGCTTCCTCCTGTGTGTTCTGAGCAGACCTGCCCCACTCCCTGAGCTTAATCTTCGATGCTGTTCTCTCTAGTGCATTTTTCTGGGGAGGAGGTCCATATAGCTGGAATTGGGGTTGGCCCCGCAGACCTCTCGGTTGGTTTGCTCTGATCTGGAATTTTAAAGAATGATATTTAGGTAGATTCATTGAGAGGGGTGGGGGAATGCTATAGACCAACTCAAGAAAAATACACACAAAAAATTTTTTAGAAGAATTCAGGAAATCACTGCAAGCAAAAGCAGACAAAATAATTTTTTTTTTTTTTTTTTTTGGGCATCACTGCTCTCCGGTGGTGGGAGTAGGAGGCCCAGCCCCACTGCTGGAATTGAACCTCCGTCCCAGTGGGCCGCAGTCCCGCGCACAACCACTACGCCACCGGGGCTCAGCCCACAAAAGCAGACAAAATAAATGAAAATTTAGAAATAAAAAACAGCAAATGGAAATCCAGAAGGTTTATATTAAGTTTTCCAAATGGTGAAAGGGGGAAAAAAGCATGCCATGTGAGGCTGAATTAGTGAATTTAAAGATATGTCCTTCATAACTAATCTGCTAGAGAAAAGAACAAAAAATACAAGGAAAGTCTGAGAATTATGTGAGACACTATCAGAAGGGATCATTTACATGTTATTAGAATTCCATAGCAGAAGGAGACAGTAAAAAGAACAGAGAAAATTGTCAAAGAATTGTTGGGCAAAAACTTCCCTAACCCCACAAGAAGATGGAAATTTAAGAAGGTGAGCAAACCTGAAACAGGATATATCCCAAATGAAATCACTCAGACATACTATCCTCAAATGTTCTAAAGACCAGGAGAACCCCCTGAGAGCAGCTCAGAAAGAACAAAAAGTTACATAAAAAAGAAAAACCAATAAGATTCACCAGCAGAAACCATACAGGCAAGAAGATAATGTAGTGGCATCTATAAAATTCTGAGAGAAAAAAGTGTTGCAACCAAGAAACAGTCAAAGAATCAAACTGCCATTGAGTTGATTCCAAATCATAATGGCTCTATTCAGCATCTCCAATATTGTTTTGTCTTTCTCTCATGGAGCAGCAGCCCAACACCTAAGGTCCAGCACTACCAGGACTCCTAAAGAGTAATATACCCAACAGAACTGTTCTTTAAATTATGGTAAAATTAGGGCATTCCCAGGTAAATATAATTAAGGATATTTTTAAAGCCAGGCCACCCTTACAGGAAATATTATAAGGAATTCTTAAGGCAGGAAAACAACAGCAGACCACAACTTAAGATTAACATAGATGACCACTCAACCCAAAAGCTAACCCAGATATAGAAGCAGGCAAAATAAAGCAAGCCTATAGATTGAACCTAGGGACCCAGGGGTAGCAATGTATAGTAAAGACAATCACAAAGTTAAAAGAAAAAATAGTGTAGCTACAGAATTTCTAAATCTAGATTTTACTTGAATGAAAGGGAAGGGAATAAACAATAAAGAGGTTAGCAAAAAAAAAATAGATGGAGGCAGAAGAAGACACCAGGAAGAGGGCAGTGCATTAAAGGTAATAGAAACAAATACAACTAAATGCACAATCAGGGAGAATGGGACTATACCCAAAATATATGTGTGTGTATATATATGTACATGCATGCATATTTGTGCATGTGTGTATAATGTGTATATGTATGCTTGACAGGTGATATTTGTACATTGGCATTTACCTTTGCTGTGAACATATCCATGAATGTGGTATAGTATCTAGGGGACAAAGCTATGAAGATTTTGATATCATAAAAATTTTGAGGTAATAAGAAACTTCAAAATTAATAAACAAGTAAACAAATACTTTGGAGGAATGAATCACTGGTCCTGGGGAATCCAGAAAACAGTCCCAGGGACCTCAGCGTCTATTGGCAAAACATAGTCCACAAAGACAATACTCTTCATCCTACTTTGGTGAGTAGCACCTGGAGCCTTAAAAGAGCATGAATCAGACACGGAAACAATGAATGCAGCGAACTAATGAACCAAACAGACATCAGTCTGCAGGACTCTGAGTCCAGAAGAAGTAGATGGCGCCAGGCTATTGCTCCAAAGTTCTCTGAAAGGAATCCCAGGAGAAGATCCTGAATAGAGTGGGGGGAAATATGGAACACATATCTTACAATAATAAAACATTTGATATCAAAAGGGCAGCAATTACCAAAGGAGAAAGTTCCAAAAGGTTAGGACAAATGGAACAATGGAAACAGGAAACACAAGGGAAACAGAGTAAGTGCTGTTACTTTGTGAAAATTGCAATTTGTGAGGTAGAACTTTCTGTTTGTTTGTTTTAAAGAGCATGAAAAAATGTCCCAAAGTTTAATATTTAATTGGTGGAGAGAAATACATGTTTCATGATGAATTATGCAAATGGAATTCTTTTACTTAGCCTTTCTATATCTGAAGCATATATTTCTAGTCTCAGTGAATCCCAGGGACTGAATAAAGAAAGAGGACCAAAAAAAGAGAAAGAAAACCTTCCTAAGATAAATACTAGATCGGCAGAAATCAACCACATGTTCATCTATTCCATTTCTGCCCCCCCCCCCCAGGAAGAGGAAGACCACATATCCCTGATCACCTCACAAATACGAATATAGTAGGAATATTTGACTGAGATCAGGCTAATGGAATGTGGATGGAAATAATACACAGCTGGTCTCTAACCTGTCATGCAATCTTCAAGCCTTATATCCTCACTCTCCTTTGTCTGTAAGGTAAAAAGGAAGGACAGCGCAACAAGAAGGAAGAAGAGGAGATCGCAAAGATTCTATTTAGATGAGAATGACACCCTACCCCACTCCCACTCCTGCCAAAAGCCCATTGAGCACCATTCCATTGTAAGGTGAACAAGAAATAAAAATGTCCTGGGTTAAGTTAATGAGACTTAAGATTGATTTATTGGCACAGTAAAGTTTGGCCTAACTTGCTGACCACAAAAGACAAGGACACTTGCAAACATAATGAAACAATTGTCTGAATTGTCTATAAAGTAACTTTTCACTTATGTAAGATTAAACATTTCTCAGTAATGTACCTATTTAAGTGGATGGTGCATCCAATCAAATGTTAATGAAACATTATGTGCAAGTAAGGGGGAATCAATTCAGGCATAGTATTTGGCCATGTTTCAGTCAATGGTAGGGGTACATGATCACTTCCTTACATGGTCAAGACATATCAAGACAGGGGATGGTACACATGCTTCTATGTTATCAAAACTAGAGTCAGATTCAAAAAATAGACTTTAGTTCAAAGAATTTTTTTTCCCTATCAAAAATCTAGCCCTATAAACTTGATGCCAAGACTAGTAAGACTTCCCTTTGCCATGATCACAACTATGGTTTTATTTTTTGTAAGTGTTTCTATTCACATATTAATATACTATTCTGGTGAATAGATTAATGAAATATGTCTTCTTCCCATGAATTGGAATCAACTTGATGGAGTGGAGTTGGGGGGGGGGTGTTGTAGTAGTTTCTTCTTCCACTTGTTGAAGAGTAGTTTTCAACATAGCTCCAGCCACATAAGAATGGTCACAGAGGTCCTGTGCAAGCTTGGCACTTCCTACTTGGTACATGCTATTTTCACACTGATAAGAGTCATACATATCTACTCCCAAATGGAAACAAGTCTCCACTCCTCTCTCCTCTTATACCAAAGCTGAGTTTTCTTCATTAAGTGTCAACCAGTCAGGTGTCAGGCATTTTAACACCTCTAGTCACAATTTCCTTCTCCATGAAATAGAGATAATCAAATACAAAACCAGTTGTATGTGTGAAATTAATTAAAAGTCAGTGTTTTTGGTGTATTACAAGTGGTGTTTTGAGGTTTTGATTCTCACAGGTTTTCAAAAGTTTCCAATTTCCAAAAGTCCTCAAGAGTCCCCGCATCATACTTTCCTCAAAGGGTAATGAGTAGGGTTGAAGGTTCCTGCAATGGCATCTAGACTGCCTGGACACTGGTATCACACTCTGGGAGCTTCAGCCCAGATCCTTAAGCAAAACGATATAATGCCTCCTAGACTCCTAAGTGAATGACAAACCCTCAGCGGAAGAGGCAATTATCTTGAAACTCTGAGGCCCTCCTCAATATTCCCTGTCCAGGTCTCTTGTACAATCTCAATTGACAAGCAAGAAAAAAATAATGAAGTACCCCCCCCCCCAAAAAAAATAATTGAAGTTGGGCTTCTCAACCACCTGGTGGGTGGAGGACTGTGTCAGATATGATTTAGGATATGTAAGGATGAAAACTTTCTTACCTTTCAAGGGCAGTAGAGCCAATGCCTACCACTGACATGCATATGCCCACTTATTTTTTAGGAAAAGGAGGCAGAACTTACATTATATTTTTTTAAGATGCCGAAGATATCTATGCTGATAGGATTGAACTATTGAAGTGTATGATACATAAGTTGCATGCCAATACAACTATTTAAAAAGAAATATAGATTGAAAGATATATGATATAAGATAGATAGATGATAGATAGACAATATTTTTAAAGATGTGCAGGCTTTGTGTTGCTAACTGCAAGGTCCACAGTTCAAACCAACTGGCCAGTCAGACAGAAAAGGATAAGGTTGACGTAAGTAAACAGTGTCGTGAATAATTCAAGAGGAGAGGAGGAAGTAAAAGAACAAGTTTGGTCTGGATGTGTGCACATTAAGAGGAAGAGTTTGGGTGATGCTGAGGGGGTGGAGAGGGAGCTAGACTGCTGTTAATCAATTCTGGAAATGTGCGATGGGTTGAGATGGGGTCAGTTTCAAGTTATTTTGCAAGAAAATAAATGTAGTAGGAGCCTGGGTAGCCCATGTGGTCAGCAGTTCAAAACCACCAGGACCTCCAAGGGAGAAAGGCTGGGGTCTCTACTCCGTAAACAGTAAAAGCCTCAGAAACCCACAGCATGTTGCTGTGAGTGAGCACTGATTCAATGCAGGGGGTTGGTTGGTTGTTTTAAACATGGCTCCTACGAATTAGAGCCAACTTGATGGCAGGGGGGGTAGTCTAAGTCAGTGGTGGTAGAACAATGAGAATGAGCATACTGAGAATGGAGATGCACTAGGAAGAGTAGAACCAGGGTTCGTTATTGAATTGCACAAGTAGAAATTGCTGGAAGGGTAAGTGTCCTGCCGTGTACGTTTCAGGGCTCTGACGAGGATTCAAATGTCTACTCCGAAACACGGAACCCAAATCTGCAGTCTAACCAGATTCTTATAGATTCTTTAGTGATTCTTCAGTATACATGAACATAACGCCGGGGGGGGGGGGGAGGAGGGGCTTGTCAAAATGTATATTTGAATTAGGTATCACTGGAATGGGAATGCAAGTTCTTCACAGAGGATTAGACTGGAATGAACAGTTTAAACCATGCTATTCTTATTTTCACCAAAATCTAAATTTTTTTTAAGCAAAGTAAAAATATTTAAGTGGAGCTTATAAAATGGGAGTAATAGGAGCATGAGAACCTGTCTAACTTCAAGGAGGACAATGACCAGGATAAGCCAAAAGTTGATGACCATGAAGTGTGTGGGGGCCACTTGTTTGCAGCCCCGACCTGTTTACCAGTTCTGACTTCAGCTGTCTTTCCCCAGCACGCTCTGCTTTTCTCTGGATGTGAGAGCATGCTGCAGTAGCCACACAGACAACAGCTAAGTGGCTTATTAAGGAAATAACAGAGTACATCTTGGGTTCAGACTCACTAAGCTTCAATTCTGGATAAGGATCAGTAAGCATGAAAATAAAGTCCCCTTTCTTCAGTACAGATCAGTCCTCTTGCCTCTCTTAGCTCCTCTAGGCCTTCAGACCTCCTCTTGGTCCCCTGAAGACAGACTTCTCTGGATCCTGTCATCTGTCACCACCAACTTTGCTGCGGAGAACCTTCCAGCCCTCACCCTGTGTTAAAGCTCTCTTTTCAGGTTCCTATCTCCTTTCTCTCTGATTCTTCCTGCCTCATAAGCTTCTGTGAGGTTGGCTTATATACATAACAACTCATCGATTTCAAAGCCTGGCCCCTCTCAGTAGGCCACAGACACTTCCTTTGCACTATCTGTTAACCAATCCTGCAAGCTGCATACCAATCACAGGGCCAACCGCAGCCCAACATCAGGGAAGAGGTATAAAACCTCAAGCTGAGAACAACTTACCCAGGAAATGTTGATCAACATGGACAGATGTAGAAATCTCTCAAATTAAAAATATTTTGTTGTTGTTGTTGTTGTTGTTGTTGGTAGGGTCATCAACTGACTCCTAGCAACAACAGAGTGAAACACTGTCTGGTCCTGTATCCTCCCCACAAGTGTTCTGATATTTGAGCCCATTGTTGCAACTGCTGAGTCAATCCATCTCATTAAGGGTCTCTCTCTCTCTCTCTCTCTCTCTCTCTCTCTCTCTCTCTCCTCCTCGGCTTCCCCTCTTCTTTACCAAGCATGATGTGCTTCTCCAGAGATTGGTATTTCCTGACAACATGTACAAAGTACGTGAGAGGAAGTCTCACCGGGCTTGTCTCTAAGGAGCATTCAAGCTGTACTTCTTCCAAGGCGGATTTGCTTGTTCCTTTGGCAGTCCATGGTACCTTCAGTCTTCCTTGTCAACACTAGAATTACAATTCATCCGTTCTTCCTCGGACTTCCTTACGCAGGGTTTAACTTTCACATGTCTATAAAGCAATGAAAGATACCACGACTTGGTCAAGAGTGCCTTAGTCCTCAAAGTAATCTGCTTGCTTTTCACCAGTTTAAAGAGGTCTGCTGCAGCAGATTTATTGGATGCAATGCATCCTTTGATCTCCTGACTGCTCCTTCTAGGAGCAAAAATGGGGATCCAAGTAAGATAAAACCTCACTATCTTCAATCTTTTCTCCATTTATCATAATGTTGTCTATTGGTCCTAATTGCAAGAATTTTGGTTTTCTTTATATTGAGTTGTAATCCACACTGACAGCTGCAATACTTGATCTTCGTCAGCAAGCTTCAAGTCCTCCTCAATTTCAGCAAGCAAGAGGGAGTACAAAACGATGACAAAGTATTTCCTCATGGCTTGAAGGAGCTAGGTTCAAACTTGGTTTCCAAAGAACTGAATCATTAAAAGGATTTCATTTCACTAGAGGACTGCCTTTGAAAACAAAACAATGAATGGTGGTTATATTAAAAGCAACTACAACTGGCAAGGGAGTGGGGTGTTAGAGAGGGAATGGGAGAAGTCCAAGATGGGAGCAGCCTCAGGCAATCTTGTGAGAGAACTTCACAAGACCCTCTCAAAACTGAACCAAGCTTGTCTGTAAGAGCGAGGCTTTCAGACCTGCCCTCCCTTGTCAGTCCATGATTAAGGTCCATGTCAGAAGAAGAGGACTCTTCCCCAGACACTCTGTGCTGAGGGCTCTCTCCACAGACTCTGTAGCCTAACTCTAGTTCCCCAAGAGCTTTCAGGGCTTGGGATGAAAAGCAAATGAACAACAAAGAAGTGGGGTGTGTAAAAAAATAGCTTAAAAAAATCCAAAGGGACCTGCGTGAGAGCGCCCACGTTGTCCACTGATGCTCCTATTAGGGGCTTTTGAGTCCGCCTTTGGCTCTTGGAATGAAGAGTTGGCCTCCTCCCCTTCCACTATGGAATGAAACACTGCCTGGATCTGTGTTGTTCCATGATTCAGCCTCAGACTGGTTCCTGATGACCCACAGAACTTTCGATCTTCTTGTTCTGAGCCTGAAACCTCCACCAGAACGTGTTCAGCAGCAAAAAAAACACATATCAAACTCCACTGACAGACTGGTGGTGGCTGCCAGCCTTGTGTATTGGTCAGGAAGTCAGCTGCGGCCTTCCTCACAGAAGGTGAGCATTCGACTACGGAACAACCAATGGCCCCAATATTTCCCGTAGAGGCAGATGTACTTAGAAATGTGATCGTGACTGGAGAGATAGGAGCTTGACACCCCTAGCACAGCCATGGAACGCTAAAGAAAGAGGAGATTTAGCAAATACTGGCACAGAGGATCTGCAAGCCTGGGCAGATGCATTTCCACTCCACTAGGGAAATGTCTCTGACGGAAGCCTGCCAACCATTCCTACCACATGAGCTTTTTAGCCACATCTTCACATGAGTCCTAACCTGTGGCCATTTGCTGGTTCTCTCTTCCCCTCCTTCGAAGATGATATGTTCCCAAACTTCCTCTCTTCCTGGGACACCTCATCATTGTCTTTTTCTTTTAAAAAAATAGAGAAAATCATTTCTTATTGTCTCAACTCCTGATCATCAAGCTAAACTCAGCAAGCCTCATATTCATCACCAAACAGACCCATTTAAGGTGTGCTCTTAAGCAAAAATGCCCCTCCCTTCCAGCCAGCAATCAGCACTTCATGTGATTCCCCTACCCCCTTCAAACCCTCCTCTTTAATAGATTAGTTGTCTTTTATCAGTTCCAACTTATGGCGACCCCATGTACATAGGTAGAGTGACACCAAAGGGCTTTTCAGGCTCTGGCGTTGTGGAAGCACATCTTCAGGTCTGCCCTGCCTATTGAGGTGTCTCTGGAAGGATTCAAACTGCTAACCTTTCAATGTGAAACAGAGCACCTGATTGTGACGTCCAGGGACTCCTTTAACTTCTAATTTAAAGGCTGATGATTTGAGTCCACCTGAAGATTTGATGATCACCTACTGGAAATTCAACCACTGAAAATATGATGGCTGGAGTGGGGGGTGGTGATGAAACTTGCTCTGACACAGGTGAAGTAGTGGCCATGCGTCAGACTCAGAGTCAGCTCCCTGGGGATGGCACAGCAGTTTTTTGGTGTGTTTGTTTTGGTTTTTCCTACTTTTATTGGGAGCTCTTACATCTCTTATCACAATCCATATATTCATCCAGTGTGTCAAACACATTTGCTCCTATGCCGCCATCATCATTTTCAAAGCATTCTCTTCCCACTTGTGCTCCTGATATCAGTCTCCTCTCCCTCCCCCACCTGCCCTCCCTCACAAACTCTTGATAAGCTGTAGATTAATATTTTCATATCTTACATTGTCCTCAGTCACCCCTCACTCACTTTTATGTTATTCCTCCCCCTGGGAATCTAGTCCAGTGGTTCTCAACCTTCGTTTTTTTATATTCCAACTTTTTTTTTCATGTTTAATCATTTTATTGGGGGCTCAAACATCGTTTCTCATAATACATAAATACATATATTGCATCACACTTCTTCACATGCCTGAAGCTGCCATTGCTCTCTGAACCTTCACCTTTCCATCCGAGTCTCTGACCTCAGCCTCCCATCCCTTCCCCACCATCCTAGCTCCCCACCCCCCACCAACTCTTAATACTCCATAAATTATTGTTTTGTCATAACTTACACTGCTCGATGTCTCCCCTTGCCCTCTCCCCCATTGTCTGTCCCCCTGGGAGGGGGTATAGGTAGATCCCTGAAGTTGGCTTCCCCTCTCCACCCCACTTTCCCTCCATTCCCACTACTGGTCCCATGGAGTTCATCCATCCTGGGTTCCGAGGTCTTAAAAGTTCGAGGGTGAACAAATGGTTGTATGGCCCAGGAACAACAAAGCCCACCTTAAAAGATGCACACCAACCTGCACAACCATGAGATGTGGAAAGACCCAGATATCAGGCCTCAAAGAACAAAACTCATATAACTGTGTGCCCACCCTCATGACAAGATCATGGAAGACAGAAGGGAGCAGATGCAGATAGAGAGGAGAAATCTGATGACACCCAACGATCAAATGATAAAACACCTGGGATCGCGAAGGCTTGAGTGTGAATGGATGGACATCTAGCCCAGAAGCAGCAAAGCTCACATGGAAGAAAAACACTAGCATGTGTGATCACGGGGGGCTGAAGGGAGCAGATATTAATCTTCTTTTTTTTTATTTTTAGATAAATGTATTTTTTTGTTTTTTTTAAATCATTTTATTGGGAGCTCTTACAGCTCTTATAACATATAATACATCACTTGTATGAAGCATATTTGTACATAGGTTGCCATTATCATTTTCTACATATTTACTTTCTTTTTTAATATAAATTTTATTGAGGGCTAATACATTTAATACATCATTTAATACATTTAATACATCATTTGTATTAAGCGTATTTGTATACATGTTACTACATTCATCTACATTATCTATTTGAGCCCCTCCAGCATAAGCTCCTCTTCCCCTCTATCCTCTAGCTCTTTATTATTTTTTTAAATTTTATTGGGGGGCGATATTAATCTTCTTAATGCAGCAACCCTTTAATACAGTTTCTCATGTTGTGGTGACTGGCCAACCATAAAATTATTTTCATTGCTACTTCATAACTGCAATTTTGCTACGGTTATGAATCAGGTGACCCCTGTGAAAGGGTCATTCAACCCCCAAAAGGCTCTCCAACCACAGGTTGATAATCCTGATCTAGGCCAGTGAGACCATCTGATAAAGGAGTGATCTGACTGAGGCCCATAGAAGCAACCTTCTGGTACCCATTGGAGTTGAGTTCCCTTGCTTCTCTGTGCTGGCTCCCCTGATGACCACCTTGGATCCTGCTTCAGCTCCATGTCCACTCTCTACATTGGAAGACTGCAGCCACCTGTTATCCACCCCACAAGTGGTCAACTTAGAGCGCCACTGCATTCCCTGCCTCTCTCTGTATACGATGCCACCCTGGAGCCGGTGCTTCTCTTCTGCTTGAATGCGATGTTATCTTCCATCTCCCCTCCAACAACTGCACCTGTGGAGCTAAGGTGCATGCATTGTTTTGGTTTTGAAGCAGGATGAGACAGCACACAAGAGGCATGTCTCAGGTTTGCATTTTGACTTGGAGTTTTGAGCCTGTGGTGGAACATTAATCTGGAGAATTGGATTTACTGAGTAGCGGGCGAGTCGGTGTCTTAAATGCATAAGACACAGAATGGAAGTGCTGTGCACATTCTGGACTCCACATCTTCCCTCTGGACACACTTCTTTGCTCAGCACAGACTTCGCTTTGGTAAATTCTGCTGATCTTGTTAAAGCAGACCTGTAGACCTTCCTTCCAAGGTTCCTCTAGGTGGGTTTGAACCACCAAAATGTTAGTCATCAAACTTTTAATCAGTTGCACCTTCCAGGGATGCCTTTCCATTCTTCAGTGTCTTTTCCTCTTCAATACTTTCTCGGATTGTCCTGAGCAGAATGACCTGCCCCCCACCCCCACCCCATGTATGTTCCCATACCATCTTTCCATTTTGGTGTTAGAACTTTCATCTTATTGTCTTAGAGAAAAGACGCTTGCATCTCTTTCTCTCTCACTGTCTCTGAGCCTCTTTTATGAGTAAGATAGTGTTTTATTTATGTTTGATGCTAAGCTGCCTTGCACAATGCTTACTGCTACTCAATACATTTGCTGACTGACTTTGTCATTCGGTCCTAGCCTGAGTGATGAGCAAGGGGAGTTCTTTTCGCTCATAGAATTTTTGCAAAGCTGCTAATTAGTGATAAGCCGCCATTACTTATTGTCTTGGCTATCTTGATCATTCATTGGAAGACTGTGTAAATAAGATCTTGTTATGGGCCACAACAAGTTTCTGATGGATGGCCTCCCCTTGGCACTTTTTGACTCCCCAGACTCCTTACATCTGTGTCTATTTGTATCCACCCTGGAGCTGTTCTGAAGCAGACACGTTGCTATGGTCAACACAGCCCCCAGGGACACTTTCTCCCTTGTGCCTGGCCACAGCTCCCTGGTAACTGCCAGGTTTTCAGAGATGACTGACAAGAATGGAAAGTCAAATCTGTGGGAAGAAGATATGAAATCAAGTCCCAGCTCTTTCTGCCTCATTATGTAAAAATGATCTCATGTTTTCTAACTGCTCTGGGGTGAATCTCACATGATCCTGAGGCTGACAGGGCTTTACCAGGAGAAAATTGATTTTTTTTTTCTGGATGGACACAGGGGTCTGATTAATGGTGCTTCTACTCAGTCAGCACTGAAAGATAAATGAAAGTTCCATTTCCCAAGTTCACACTGCACATCCAGGCGACAGAAAAGGGTCAGCCCTTTTCAGCAGCTACAGCATGACAAAAGCCACTTTATTTGCAGAAGGTTGTAAAAACTAGATTACCCCAGCTCCGTTTCCTTAAGCTAGAAATAATCCAGCCTCAGTAAGAGAACGTGTCTCATGACTCCCTTCTTCTCTGGCTCATCCCCGAAGGCTTCTCAGAGCTCTCATTGAAATACAAATCCCCCGTCCTACCGCTCTCTTGCCTAATCACATTTAGTTTTACCTTGACAGCTACCTAAAACTCAATTCCTGGTTTCATTTAGAAGAACTTGTTTAATCATGTGGAATTGACAGTGTTTATTGTCAAACAACTGCTCTTTTGTTTCTAAAACCCTCCAGGATTTCCATCTATCTGATGTGGCTTTCAGAGTGTGAGCAGAAGTAGCCAGCAAGAACAAAAGGGAGAGTTGTTGGCATCTTGCTGAAATCTGTAGGGTCCCAGGTTATCACTGAAGGGCACGGACAACATGACCCCAGAGAAAAGAGAATCTGAGGAATTTTGGGGAGGATAGGTCACATTTGGGCTGTTTATTTGGATTCTTAACATGCACCTTTATCTGGTTTGGGTTACATTTCATTATTATGACGTCATTCATACTAGAAGAGCACGCTATCCTCCCTGCTTTACTGAAAGCTTTTGCCAGCAGCCAGACAGCAAGAGTGATCCAAAACAAGCTCTTGGTTGACCTGGGGCTCCATGCTTATTGAATTAGAGAAATTTAGATGAAAGTCGGCCTTTATATGTAATCATTTCAAAAATACCTTTATTGAAACACCAGAGTCCATGTCCACTAGAAAGACAAATACGTTCTTTATATTCCCTTAGAAAAAGGATGATATTTGTGGCCTACACAATTACAAAGCTACAGGACTGCTCTCAAGGCCAGGAGCTGAAAGGTAGAGTTTTAAATCCTAACTGGACCAAGTTCAATGGACTTCAGCCCTTGATCCTTTTCAATTTGTGTTCACTAAGTTCTAATTAGTTCAGGTGCATTTTAGAGGGTGGGGGTGAGGGTCAGAAGCCAGGCCCTGCCTTCTCTACCTAGACTTTCAGGTTCGCAGAATCCTTTCTTAATTAAGGTGAAGAATTCCATGTGGGTTCTAAAGCCAACATTTCTCCCTATTTCCACTTCAAATGCCAGTTGGCTTCCTCACCCTGAAACCATGTGTCTCTGCACAGCTGGATAATTTATGGACCGTTTTTGGGTTTGAAAAGGTGTTATATCCTTGGGAAACATTTCTAATAACGTGGTTCCTAGTTATTTTCACCAGTCATCAAACTTTTCCAATTAATAACAATCAAGTGAGTCATTGAGCAGAACAAGTCACCCATAATTCTTGTAGAGGCATGTCTTCTGTAAGTCAGAAAAGGCTGATAGGGGGCGTGGAGAGTACTAGCTACTGTTTTGTTTTGTTTTGTTTTCTTCACCAATAATAGTTTTATCTGCTTTTCTTATTTCTTTTTTTTTAAATCATTTTATTGGGGGCTCATACAACTCCTATCACAATCAAAACATTTATCAATTGTATGCAGACCACATTTGTACATTTGTTACCATCATCATTCTCGAAATATCTTCCTTCACTTTGGTCCTTGGTATCATCTCCTCATATTTCCTCTCCCTCCCCACCCCCCTTCCCTCATGAGCCCTTAGCAATTTACAAATTATCATTATTTTGTCATATCGCAACAGTCCCATGTGTCCCTTCACCTAATTCCTTGTTGCCTGTACCCCAAGGAGGAGGCTATGTGAAGATCCCTGCAATTGGTTCCCCCTTTCTACTCCACCTTCCCTCCACCCTCCCAATATCACCACTCTCACCACTAGTCCTGAAGGGCTCAATGGTCCTGAATTTCCCATGTTTCTGGCTGCAGTGTACATTCCTTGGTCTAGTCGGATTTGTAAGGTTGAATTAGGATCATGATAGTGGGGGGAGAAAGCATTTAAGAACTACAGCAAAGTTGCATCACTGTTGATACACTGGACCTTCACTGACTTGTCTCCTTCCTGCTACCCTTGTGTAAGGGGATGCCGCTTCACCTACCAATAGACTTTGGGTCCCCAATCTGTACTCTCCCTCATTTATAATGATATAATTTGTAGTCCTTTGATGTCTGATACCTGCTCCCTTCAACACCTCGTGGTCACACAGGCTGGTGTACTTTCTCCGTGTGGGCTTTGTTGCTTCTGTGCTAGATCTGGCTACTCTTTTTGTTCCCAGGGGCAACTTAAAGACAGGAGAAAGGACAGAGAAGCCCAGAGCTGACCAAATAAATGGACATGCATGCAACCCCATGAAGGAAATGGAGTCCCTTAGAGATACGCAAAGGACCAGAAATGAAACAGAAGCCCCAGTTTTAGTGCCTACCCAAGCCCTGACTTATGGAAGGATTTTCCTTTCTTTGAGTCATAGTTTTTTCATCTGCCAAGAAAAAGATGAGTAGATTCTACTTCTCAAGTTATCTATAGTCAAGGAATTTTTTCCCCCTTTACTTTTGTAGAACGGTCTTTTAAAAATACAATTATACTGAATTACCTGGAAGGCTAATAGTGTTTGGAAGAGGCAGCAATATCAGATTGCTACAAAAAGAGCTAAAAGTCCTCCTAGACTATAGTTCTTTCCTTCTGAATAGAGAGCAGCATGGGGGTCCATGGCCTGCACGTCGAGGGGCCCTGGGCTCAATGGTACATTAGACTACCATGGACCTCATCCTCTCAACTGCCCACAGTCTTCTATGCTCCTGCACTCAGGGGCACCTGATGTTGCTACCTGCCAACTCATGGCTACTTCATGAAGGCAAAGTTGGACGACTCTATACAATCTTCAAGCTTGTGAAGTTTTTTTTGAAAACTGATTGATTGTCAGGCCTGCCTTCTGAGACACCTCTGGCTGGATTGTCCCATCAGTCTTTTGATTAAAACAGCCATTTGAGATGCTTGGGAAGTTCTAGGGTTCTCTAAGCTGCCAACTGCTGAGGTTCGTGACAAGATCAAAGCAACAAAGGTCAAAACAAACCCTTGAACACCTCATCCTGTTGTGAGCAGTGGGTACCATTCATTCTGTCAGTCTCTCTGGAACCCTGGCTTCCCATCTTCACATGGAGTAGCCAGAAGCAACTTATTTAGCTTCTCAGTGCCTTGGTTTTCTCATGTCCACACGAAGATTTAGAAAATTGCCTTCCTAGGGGAATTATTGGTAAATGTTTATTTGGACATGACTTCAAACTTACAGGAATGTTGTTGAGAGAATGGAACAAAGAAACCCTCTTTAATCCTTTGTCCCAATCCTCCATCGTTAATCTCTTGCTTCGTTTTCTTTATTATTCCTTGCCCACTTTTATGTTTGCCTTTCTTGACCTGTGTGAGAGTAACTTGCGTTTATCTAGTGCCCAGGGTTATTTTTGAGGAGTAAAGGAATTAGCACATGTGAAATCCTGCCTGGGACACTTAGCAAATGTTCATAAAACATTAGTTGGTATGTTTGATGTGCAAAGGCCCTTTCTAGACATTCGTCAGAGACCTCGAGCTCTAGTGACTTGGGCCACCCCGCGCGGACTCTCCAACATGCCGGGCGGTCCAGCCCTCTGACTCTGCCATTCTCAAAGACTGATCCCAGATTCACTTATTTTCAATGGCATCTGACAGATTTGACTGGTTTTCAAAGTATGCTCTCTGCCATATGCATCTAGTCTTGAACACGGGTATTGAGTGTATCTGCTCTGAATTATTGTGTGTTATTAAATCAGAAGAATTCTGGTGGTTTTTTCTTTGCATACTACTGTTTGCATTAACTTGATCAGTGTCAATTAGGAGACCCAGCTCTCACTTTCTGTGTTCTAGGAAATTTAAATATGATCCTTAGAGGGAAACTCCCCTCCGCAGCTCAAATGCCTCCTATTTCTGCCACCAAGACTGTCTATGCTTCTGATTCTGAAACAAAATGCTGATTTGCATAATGCCCTGTTTAACGCTGGTGTTGGTTTAACTTTAAGCTGAACCAGAACTTTCCTTGCTCACATTCACCCTGGGTTCCTCTGCTTCCTGATTTCCTGCCCCATCCAGATCCTGCTGTGCTGAATTGAATTAAGTGTGGAGGGAAGAAAAAGACTGGTTCAGCTTCATCTTCATGTTCCCAGATTCTGCTGCAGCATAGCTGAAAAGAGTGTTCAGTCCATGGTACTGTTTTAAATCATTCCACGTGAGCCATATACCAGGAAAAAAATCAAATCACTGAGGCATCTGGTGTCCAGAAAGGCTGCCTTTGTCTCTGTGTCCAGAATCTAGAAGGCTGAATGACTTGCCCAGGTGACTCATTGAACATTAAGAACATTAGGAATGAGGACCATCTGCTTCTCAGGCTCTTGTGCTTAAAATCCCTGCATGACCAATATAAACCCGCTCATTGCCTATCTGTATGGTGACTGTTGTGACAGAGGACCTGGCAGAAGAAAGCAAGGCAAAGCAGATTCCTCTTCCATCTCAAGATGATTCATGCATGTACAACCAGGGCCACTTTGGTCATGCATAGCTAGGCCAGGGAATCCTGTAAATGTAGAGATCCCAGAGGTAGTCCCAGCTCACACTATGAATTCCCTACATTTACAGAATGAATATCTCTGTGCCAAGGAGAATCTATAATCTACAGCACAGAATTTAGTATTTAGCTAACACTTTTTTTGTTCACTATGTGTGTCTAGTAACTTGGGCTAGTCATAAAGTCCTATCAAGGCCAGGTCTGTGTATCTTCTGAGCAACTTCACATTGGGCTGAGTACACAGTAGGTACTAAAATGATTTCTCCGAGAGGCCTTATGTAAAAAGAAATGGGAAGTCACCCAGCTGTCAAGGCATAGGCTTCTTTCCCACCGGTCATCTGAATATTCTTTTTTCCTCGAGAGAAATGAACATGTCCACTATGGCAGGAGATTGGAGCATCTGAAGGGTGAGTCCCACTCACAGCATTCCGCAAGTGCCCGGGTCCACATGCTTCTCTGCTAGCATAAAACAACTCACTGCCATCGTGTTGATGCCGTCCCTTAGTGGCCACACAGGACGCAGTAGAACTGCCTCTGTGTTTCTGAGACTGGATCACTTTATGGGAGTAGACAGCCCCCATCTTTCTTAGGAGGAGCGAAGGGGGATTCAAACTTCTGACCTTGCGATTTGCAGTCCAACGTACATCCACAACACCATCAGGGCTCCTAAATGCTTTCGAAAATTCCAGGGCCCAAGTGACATAGTCATACCCACTTGCTTTATTTCAGAGCTAAAGGGCAGTGTTCCTCACAAAGTGAAGCTTAGACTTGCCAGAACGCAGTTGCCACATGTCAATCCTGCCTCGCTGTGACTCCATGTGTGGCAGATAGAGTCGTACTACACTCCTCAGGGCTTTGGTGGGTGGGATCTTTTGGAAGCAGATCCCTGGCTCATAAAACCTTTCTTCCATAATATCTCTGAAAGGATCTGAACTGCCACTCTTCGGGTTAGCAGTGAAGTACTGAATTATTTGTACTATCAGGGGATTTCTAGAGTTACCATAAAATTCAGCAATGCCTTCCCTAGGGATATGCCCAAGAAAAATGAAAACATGTCACTACAAAAATATTGTACAGGAATATCAATTATTTATAAAATGAAGTTTTTTAAGGCCCCAAATGGAAATAATATACATGTGTGCACTAATTAATGAAAGGGCTACCCAAAGGGTATGCAGGCAGCATCTGACCTCATCTAATTTCACAAGGAGGAAGGAAAATTAAGCTCCATATCAGCACAAGACAGAGTTAGCTATGCCTTGACTCTTCAACTGTCTCTCCCTTGCACTCTCCCCTTCACTGCTGGCTTTGATAAGTCATTGTAATACCAGTACAAACATACACAATCCTCCTGATTATGAGATTTGTCATGGAAGTTAACCAGTTACACTCCACTCATCTCTCAGTTTGTCTTCCTGTGGTGACTCATAGACTCCAGTGATGCCAGAAGCCATGCCATCGGTACTTCAAATACCAGAATGATCACTCATGGTGAACAGGTTTCAGCAGAACTTCAGACTAAAATCAAGTTAGAACGGAGGTAGAAGTGGTTCCCTCTGAAAAATTAGCCATTGAAAATTTCATGCAAAGCAATGAAACACAGTCTAATAGAGAGGCAGGCAGTGAGTCCTTCAGGTTGGCAGGCACTCAAGATAGAGCTCAGGAAGAGCTGCCTCCTCAAAATAAGATTGACCTCAATGTGTGTGGGATTATGTATGTGTATGTATGTGTATCTTAGGCATTCATGAGTCAAGATGAACTTATTAGCCATTTTGAATCAAACAGCCATCTGGTTTTCAATGCTAGAAATGACTATTCAAGAGTAATGGTCTTGCATTCATAACCAAAAAGAACACTTCAAGATCTTGAAGGACAATTCTGACTGTGATAGGTTGTCTACACCTAAAAGGAAGACCTGAAATATAAGTATTATTCAAATTTATATAGTAATCCCTAAAGCTGATGATGACTAAATTGAAGAATTCTATCACATTCTTCAGATTAAAATTTTTGAAACATACCATCAAAGGTGCATTGGTAATTACTGATGATTGGAATGTGGAAGTTGGAAACAAAAAGAAAGTATAAGTTGCTGTAAAATATGGCCTTGGTGATAGAAATAAAGCTGGGGATCCCATGACAGAATTTTGCAAGACAAATGACTTCTGTTTGCAAACACTTTTTTGCCAACAACATGAATGATGCCTATATATGTGATATCTATAGATCAGATGGAATATACAAGAATAAGATTGACTATTCTGCTGGTGAGACCATGGAAAAGCTCAATTATCAGTTAAAACAAATCTGTTTTTGAGAGTCTCTAAATTCCAGTGGGATATACTTGGCTCTTGTGACAAGTTCAGGCTGAGGTTGAAAAAAAATTTAAACATATTCTCAAGAAACAAAATATTTATGATCTTGAGTATATTCCACCTGAATTTAGAGGTACGTTAGGAATTTGCTGTATTGAATACAAATGACTGAAGAGCAAATGAACTGTAGAATGACATCAAGAAATGCTCACATGAGAAAGCAAAAGATCGTTAAAAAGAAAAACCAAATTCAATGCTCAAAAAGACTTTGAAACTCTTAAATATGGAATAGCAAAAGCTAAGAGAAGAAATAAATAAAAGCAACCAACAGAAATTTCAAAAGGCAGCTTCGGAAGATGAAGTAAAGTATTATAATGAAATATACAAAGACCTAGAGATATGAAGCCAAAAGGGAAAAACACACCCAACATACCCCAAGCTGAGAGAATGGAAGAATGCCATGCTAGAGTGCAATATTGAAGATTCTGTGGGCAAATATTGAGCATAAAAGAAGTGTCAAAAGAAGATAGGAATACACAGCCACTGTTCCAAAAGGAAGATTTTCAAAAACTTTTCAAGAGCTAATCTGTAACCAATAAAACACATAACTTCCCTCTAGTTCTTGAATGCTTACTCTCCTCCCCCACTATCATGACCCCAATTCTACCTTACAAATCTGGCTAGACCATAGCATGTACACTGGTACAGATAAAAGCTCACAACACAGGGATTCCAGAATAGAACCAGTACGCCTCAGAACCAGTAATGAGAGTAGGGATACCAGGAGGGGGGTGAAGGGGAGAGAAAAAGGGAACCTATCACAAGGATTGATAACACCCTCCCAGGGAGATGGGCAACAGAAAAGTGGATGAAGAGAGAGAGAGGATGATGTAAGATATGAAAATAATAATAATTTATACTTTATCAAGAGTTCACAGGGATAGGAGGGTTGGGGAGAGAGGAACAAAAGAGTTGCTGATACCAAGGGTTCACATAGAAAGGAAATGTTTTGAAAATGATGATGGCAACATTTGTACAAAAGTGTTTGACACAATGAATGGATGAATGGATTGTGACAAGAACTGTAAGAGCCCCCAATAAAGTGATTTATAAAAAAGCAAGAACTAATCTATGATCAAGAACTCATAGTGCTGATGAAGAACTGCAAGCTACATTGAAGGCATTAGTGAAAGATAAGACTCCAAAACTTGATAGATGACCAAATGAAATCTTTCAATAAACAGATGCAACACTGGAACTGCTATTCATCTGTGTCCAGAAATCTGGGAAACAGCTATCTGGTCAATTAAACAGAAGAGATCCGTATTTCTTCCCATTCCAAAGAAAGGTGACCCAACAGAAAGCAGAAATTATTGAACAATATAATATAATTAGTAGATATATAATCATTTGTCAATTTGAGAACTAAGAGTGTAGGGGTGGAGTCTAGTCTGTCAATCAGATCATAGTCAATGAGGCCTCTGTGTGGGCATGGCTTTCTCCTGAGAATCTGGGAAATCCTGAATTTCCTTCTTGGAGGCATAAGACTCACACACTCTCTCTGTCATTCCCTTGGAGACATTACAGCTGACAAGACTCATGGAACTACACTAGTGCCCTGAACCGGAGAAGCCACATGGACCTACCCTGGTACAACCAGACCTCCGAAGCAGGAGAAGCCACGTAGACACTGCTGTCAGCACTGAGATGATTGTAACCCACTGGGTCCAAAGCCTTTCTATCACTGGCCTGTGATTGTCCTGCATTCAGCATCATTGCATGTGCTTTGTGAGTCTGAAGAGGATTTTAAAGATTGGTATACGACATATGGGCTAATATTGGACTTAAGAACTTGGACTGGACTGCACTGGGATGCTTTCTTAATGGATAATTACCCTTTGTACAAAACTTTTTCTTATATACATATGTGTGTGTGGATTTGTTTTTTAGTCTACCTGAACTAACACATAATATCACATGCAAGTAAATTTTACTGAAGATCATTTAAAAAATGATTTCAAATGCATTGACAAGAAGCAGTATTTGAAGTTCTCCAATCTGGATTGAGAAGAGATAGGGAATAAGGAATAGACTTGCTGAGAGCAGATGGACCTTGGCCGAGAATAGCAGAAGTATGTTTATCTATAACTATTGATTATACAACTGTTTGACTGTGGACCATAGCAAACTATAGACAATATTGGGAGAAATGAGAATTCCAGAACACTTCATTGTGCACATGGAAAACCCAAAAGACAGTCGTTTGAGCAAAACAAGGAGATAATGCCTGGTTTTAAATCAGTCATGGTTATACTTTTCCAATCTAATTACTGAGAAAATTATCTGACAAGCTAGACTCTATGAAAATAATGTGATGTTATGCTTGGAGCAAGGCTCGTAAACAAACTGCCATATGTAGATGGCACAACTTTGCTTGCTGTGAATGAGGATTTGACATACATACTGAAGAAGATCAAAGACAACAGACATTATTATGGCTTGTGACTCAGTGTAACAGAAACCAAAATCCTCACAAGTGACCAACGCACAAGATTGTGATAAATGGAGACTAGACTGAAGTCAAGGATTTCACTTTCCTCACATCCACCATCAATGCTGACAGAAGCAACAGGCAAGTAATTAAATGATACATCGCATTGGGCAAATCTGCTGCACAAGACATCTTTAAAATGTTAAAAAACAAAGGTGTCACTCTCAGGACTAAGAAATGCCTAACCCATGCCATGGTACTTAGAAGCACCTAGTGCACATGTGAAGCCAGGAAGGGAGACTGGAAAAGAATTGGGGCATTTGAATGATGGTGCTGGCAAAGGGTATTAGGGAAGCTACAGGTTGCCAGCAGGACCACTTTGAAGTCTGTCCTGGAGGAAGCATTGCCAGAGTTTCCTCAGAAACAAAGGAAGAAGCCGCTTCATGATCAGAAGTGACCAGCCCCCAGAAATGACATCATACTTCATAGAGTCAGGGAAAAAGAGAACAAGGCGTGGCAGGGTGGCTGTAACAGTGGACTCCGATAGACCCATTGTGAGAATGGGGCAGGACTGGGAAATGAGTCATTCTGTTGGACATAGGGGTCATGAGTCAGAGTCAACTTGATGACAGCTGAGAACAGGATTAGAAAGGTTCAAGACACTGCTTCTTGGAGAGGCCAGCATTTTCTCAACCAGGCTCACGGGCAGTCCTCTCTCTGGTCCCAGGCCTTTCAGCCACCTGGCCCGTTGGCCTCTGCTCTGTTCAGGCAATGTTCCAAAGCTCTTCTATTGCTGCTGATAAATGCCCAAAGGGCATACCGTCTTATCAGAAACCTTAGCCCAAAGACACATGGTTCTACTTCCCTGGATGAGTAAACCTAGATTTTCCAGTTAAGTGAGCTGTGTGCCTCCAGGAATTCAGCAGTGCACCAATACCATGTTAAAGTTCTGACTTTTCACTGTCAGAATTAATCATGTGGGCAACCACTCATGACTGAATCATATAATTTACCAGCATCTCCCCCTACCGTCTCTTACCCAGACCCATCAGGAAAAGAAGAAATACTATCTTCTTTTGTCTATCTGAAATATCCCATCTAGATGTTTGATGGGAGTTAAAAGACTATGACTAGAAAAGCCATAGCAAATAAGTCAACATACTTATACAGTGGGATATATTAAGCCTTCAGCAGGACTAATGAATGCTACAGCACGATGTACCTCAAAAAATTACTGTAAGTGAACAGTGAAATAAGATCATCACATAAGACCATATATTGTCTATATGAAATGTCCAAAACAAGCAAATCCAGAGAGATAGAAAGTAGACTAGTGGTTGCTAGAGACTGAGAGGAATGGGGGGTGGAGAGTGTAAACAGATACAGGATTTCTTTTCAAGGTGATGAAATATTTATGATTCTAGATGGTGATGATTATTGCACTCATTTATAACTATATTTCAAAAACACTGAGTTGTACAAGTGAGTAATAGTCTAATTTTTAAAAGTTGGACAGGCACAAAATAGATGTGAACAAACAAGTGAACAAAAAATTTAAAGTATGAGTCAAAGGGACCATCCCAGGGCCAAGAAGACCTGCTGATTTGACCATAGTTGAACATGTCTGCCTTTCTCTCCATTTGCTCAGAGTCAGCTCACCTCAGCCTTCCAAAGAACCCCTACTTTTCTATTCTTTTCCTTTCTAAAAGTAAGCCATGTCTCACCCTACACCTTCGTCCTCACTTGGTCACTGAGACAATGAGAAACATTCATTACAGAGGTCACTCAAGAGTTTTAAAAATATGTATGTCCTGCAGCTCCAACAAGTGCCCCTATTCAGGACTGTTTCACTGGCACTCAGGCTAAGTCTCACGTCGGTTTCTGGCTGTCACCCCACCTTCAGACAGGGTAGGCCCTGGGTTCTCATTTCTCCATTTCCGCATTGCCAGACATTGTTTCTGTCAAAAATAATCATCTGTCTTTTGTTGCAGTGCAGATGATACCCAAATGCTACCCTCGCCCATCAAACTGTCAGGCTAATTGTTTATACAACATCCGAAACAGATTTTCACAGAACATCAGCAAAATCAGTCTAAGCTAAACAGAACTCTTTGCTGGGTCACAGACTCTGGCTGAAGGAAGAGTCCCGTGAACATTTTCTGCACAAACACCTTTCTTAGTCCAAGAACCATCACAAATCCGGGGCTGATCAAGCCATCCTGGGATTTACAAATTGCTCTCCAGGCTCTTCTATTTCCGGCAGCTACAGGTGTGTGTGTGTGTGTGTGTGGTGGGCAGTGGTGGGGGGACGACTTTTCCCTTTGCTTTATTTTTAATTACTTTCCATCTTAAAAGACTGCACTCTTAAGGTCTGCCTTGAAATTTCTCAAACGGTCCCACATTCAAAGAGTCATCGCTGAGTTTCCCTACTTTGGGGCAACCCCTTGCCCATTTAATGACTTACCTTTGAGCAATGACTTGGGATTTGTAGAGAATGTTCATACAGATAAGGTATAAGTGACCTGCTGAAATACTAGGCAATGTCTGTGTTTTATATATATATGCACCAAAATATGTAAAATACCAAAGGCATTTTAGAGCTGCTGATTTGCTTCTGAAAAATTAAGCACCAAAAGCCCTCTGGAGCACATGATTTTTCTGACACACATGGCAGCCAAATTCAAGTCTACAGCAGCTCACTGGTTGATGAGTGTCAACCTCAAGGCGAGGGAGGTAGAGTAGCCATTTTTGCTAGTTTTCATCCACAGAGAAGTTGAGAGGCTCATTCAATATTGCTGGAGTTATCAGCAGTAGAACACAGACCTCAACACTTGCAGCCTCATCCTTTCTCTCTAGCAGAGAGAAGAGAGGAGGTTTCTCATGAGTCAGGAGACAAGACTTCCTGAGTCCCTCACCTCAGCCTTCCAAAGAACCCCTACTTTTCTATTCTTTTCCTTTCTAAAAGTAAGCCGTGTCTCACCCCAAACCTTCTTCCTCACTTGGTCACTGAGACAGTGAGAGACATTCATTACAAAGATCCCTCAAACATCGCCACTTTGAAGCCTCAGATGGAGAAAAAAGGTAGGGGGGTCCATTTTCTCATGCCTCAGGATGCTCATACGGTGGTGCTTTCCAGCTCCTACAAACTTCTGGCTCCAAACCACACCCCCTTTTCATTTCCTGATTTTTAATAGTTTTTAGATCTATCTTCTGTTCTTCCTTCAACTAAATAAGTTGATCTCCCTGGGCTGTCTTTTCTATGGGCTTTAAATCCTTTGTTCTCCCTCCCCAGTAAATCAAAGAACTTTTGTCAATTAGCTATAAACATACAACATGCATAAATATGCACATGTATCCTCAAGAGGAACAAGGGGACCACATGCGCAATCCATAATCCCCTTATTTTACAGGGGCTCAGTCACTATCTCAGTTGGCTACAGGAGGTAGGACTAAGTGGATTGAGGTTCCTGACAACACTTCTGCTTGGAGCAGCCAAGGCACAGAGAAGACTCTAGGGCCACATCATGACATGAGATGTCCACTCACGGACCCACAGTGCTGCAGGGGACAACACTGGAGACACTGTGCCAGAATTGTGTTTGTTCTGGCATCTCACCCCTACCCCTCCTACACACCCCAGGGCAAAACATGAGGGAATGCAACAGAGAAGAAAGTGACCAAAGCAACACAGTCCTTGAGGAATCTCGAAAGTCGACTTCACACTTGATTGAAAAACATACAGACAGACCTGGAACTTTTTATAGATCTTCTTCATCATCCAAATAAGATAGGCAAAATAAATAATCCTGAGGGGAAAACAATGTGACCAATGGTTCTGGGGGGACAGAGGGGAAGGGAAGATGGGGGAAAGGGAGGGTGGAATCAAACGGGGGCAAGGGAATAACAAGAGATCTAAAATTAATGAAGAGGAGTGTGTGGAATGCTTGATGGGGTCTGAGCAAATGCAATGTAGCCAAAAGAGCCGATGAAGATTGAACATGATAGTGGGTCAGCAGGAAAGTAAAAGGAAATAGAGGAAAGAACTAGATAGCAAAAGACTCATAGATGTACATATGTAAATATATCATGATAGGGATATAGGTCTATGTACATATATGTTAAGTATCAAGGTAGCAGAAGGATATTGGGCCTCTATTCGAATCCTCCCTCAATGCAAGAGCACTTTGTTCTAATAATCTGACAATCTGTGATGTTCACCTTCCCAACATGATCACTGAATTCAAAATGGGTGCATAAGCAAATGTGGTGAAGAAAGCTTCAGGTGCCCAGCTACTAGAAAATATAGTGTCTAAGGTCTTAAAGGCTTGATGTTAAACAAGCAACCATCTAGCAAGAAAACAACAAAAGCCATCTGGAAGGATCACATTAGTCTGTGTGATCATGAGGTATCAACAGAATCCAGTATCAGACATCAGAAGACTAAAAATGAACAATCATATAATTGCAAGTGAGCAGGGTTGGCGTGGAGACCCATAGCCTATCTGTAGAAATTGGATATTCCTTCAAAGAACGATCACAATGAAGGGACTAGCCAGCCAAGGTGCAGTATAGCACTGACGAAACACACAAACATTCCTCTAGTTCTTTAATGCTTCCTCCCCTGCCTCTACCACCATTATAATGACCCCAGTTCTACCTTACAAATTAGACTAGACCAGAGCATCTACACTGGTATAATTAAGGGCTCTCTACACATGGAATCCAGGCTAGACAAATTCCTCAGGAACAATAATAGAAGCAGCAAAACCATGAGGCTGTCAATTGAAAAGTTGGCAGGACCTCCCAGAAGGTCCACAGAAGAAAGAACTGGCAAAATGCACCCATAAAGATTGTAGCCTAGAAATTCCCATGGGGCAATTTTACTCTGTCACATGGGTTGTTGTAAGTTGAAAAGCTGCTGCATGGTACCTAAAGATGACCAACTGTAACTCGGTGTTATTTAATGAGTGGAGGAAATGTGATAATATAATAAATGAGTGAACCAGGTAGATTCAAGATGAGAGATTCCTCCCTTGTTAGCAACCAGTTACCTATTGATCTCTCCCTCATTCAAGTAAGGAGTAAAGAAAATCAGACTCAAGGAAATGATTAACCCAAAGGGTTAATGAAACTTGAAATGATGCCTGCACTTGAAAGAGACCAGAAGAATGAGATGGTGCCTACGACCACCACTGACTACTCTGAATAGAGACACAGAAGGTCCTACACAGAATGGGAGAGAATATTGAAGGAAATTCAAAGTCATAAAAAAATTACCAGACATCGTGGGCTGACAGAGAATAGTGCATCCTTAATACTGTGGCCTGTAGATATCCCTCAAGCCTGGAACTCAATCGACCTGAGGGGGGTATTTCAGGCAAACATTCAGGCCTATAAAATGAAAAACAATATGAGTAGCATATCCCACAAACCAACTAGCCACACAAGACCAAAAAGGCAGCGTTTGCCCCAAAACAAAGCTCATAAGGCAGAGTCGGGACAGGAAAGAAAAATGAATGGATACTATGGAGAGCCCAGAAAGGAAGTAGGAATAATGGTATTATACGGGGGAAATTGCAATGAATGTGACAAAGCATGTGCTGTTTTTTTAAGAAAACCAAGTTGCTCTATAGACTTTTAACTGAACCACAAACAAAAAATGATAGAGAAAGATCCCTTCCCTCCAAGACTTCAAAGCTGAGATCCTGAGCAAGGTCTTCCAATATCCAGATGACAAGCTGTTTGAAACAGATGAACGCAATTTTGAGAATTCATTCATGATTGAGTAATTATTTAATCTAACACAAATATTTATTATGAAACAAAGAAGTCATTTGTCAGGTTGTGTTCCCTAGAGAAGCAAAACCAGTGACACTGCATGGATAGGTCTGTAGAAAGGGATTTACATCATGAAATGACACACACAGATTCAGAAGTGATTAAGTCCAGTCCAACTCAAGCTTATGGATTAGATGGCTGGTTGTGTGGAGGTTTCTCTTAATTCACTGATTTGCAGGGGGTGAAAAACCAGTAAACAGGAAGACAAAGTAGGAAGACCACAGGCTGGTGGATACAAAAATCAAATGAATCCAAAGTTAAGAGCAGGCTGATGACTACCGACTACCGGGCTCAGTAGCAATACAGCTACTGAGATCAATGGACCAGATACAGGATACAGACTCAGAAGAAGTAGCAAATTTCCCCCACAGAATCTGCTTTAAAAAGGAATAGATCAGACCCCTGGGGAGTCTTTCTTCCAGCTGCACTCAGGCTGTGACCTGAAAGAGGTGGGCTGCACTCCACAACTGCTGGCTGTTCGCAGAGTTAACTGCATTACATTAGAGCCCATCAGAGGTGATTACATTGTGTTAGATCACATCATAGCGGATTACTGCCACTGAGAATCCTGGCTCAGTTAACACCAAACCTAATTTTCACAGAGGGAATCAACTCTTAAAAACCAGTTACTTGACCTTGCTCAATCTCTAGGAGGTTATCCCTAAGATTTGTCAGGGAACAGTCTGCGTGATAATATGAAGTCTTCATTGACAGACCTTCTGAAGAATATTTATGACTAGTGCTGGTGACTTCCAAAACTTGTTTGAAAAGTAAGGTCTCCTGTTTATTTTTCTTTTGATGGGTTTTATTCTTTTGGATGTATCGATTTTGAGATTATCCAGTACATTCCAAAAATATTTGTAAAATCTAATATTCATACATATTTATAAGATTACTTATTTATGAATACCCAAAGCACATTTATAAAATAAAACAGTTTAATCCATCAATTTAACCTTCAATTCATCTGAAGATTCAGCCAAACATATTTTCTTTTTCTTTCTTTTTCATTTTTTTTTTTGGTGGCGCTTACTATAGGCAAAATTCCATAGAAATTAATGAGACAAAAATCTTGCAAGCAGAGCCCAGGACAGGTAAAATAGGCTTATGCCAGAATGCACAGCTTTCATTCTGGAATGAGCCCAGTCTGGAATTAACTATAGTTACTTTTTTCCATAAAGTCTCAATCTGTCATCCTCGAGCACATAGATGTTCTTTTATCCCCTCCGGCTCTCACTGAGGATTGAATTAACACTGCTGTTTTGAGGAAATTTCATTTTAACAAATTTGATTAGCAGGTGATTTGTGGTTTTAACTTTATTTCCTCATTAATTTTCTACACCCAGTTTAGAGTTGCTGAATACATACTTCAAAGCATAAACATTTCCCAACGTGGCAGGTGCGTGTGGAACAAAGGCAGTCTCTGCCAAGACTCTCGGGAGGTCGGAGCCCAGTTTCAAGGCCCGGGGGTTAGTGTAGGTAGCAGTTGGGAGATGGACAACATCTTGTCCACCCAGGCAGATACAGCGTTCAGCGTTCATTCTGGTAGGGCCAAGCCTGAAAATGATCTCCTCTAATCAAAAGGTATTGAAAGAAGGTCACATGGGCACTTAATTGACATTAAAGGATGCCAAAAGGAAAGTTTAGCAAGCCATCCAATCCTAACATGAGGATGGATGTGGAAAGCAGAGTCCAGTGTACCAACCGAATTAAGTTCAGAAGATTGAGTTGGAGCTCTGCAGCGCTCAAGCATGCAATTGGCTCCTGCCCGTGTGGATCATGATCCTGGCAGGAGACCCACAGCAACTTCGGGGGGATATTGAAAAATTTGGGTAGTAGGACTTTTCATAGAGCTCCCCTTCCCCGAGCGGTCCTGGGGAGTCCGAAGACTCGTCACAGTAGGAAGCCAGGACTGCCCTTAGGTCTGAAGAGGTAGGGGAGGAAAGAATGTTAGCAGCGTCTGGTAAGAGCAGCAGTCTTAAGAGGAGGCAACCCTCTAGGAGCTGGAGCCATGGGAAAATAGAGCCTCTGTTCTAACAGTGGTGAGGCAGCGTGGGAGTCACAGAGAGGAAGCCACTGCCCCACTGGCCAAACCCACCTGCCAACCACAGACTAGAGACCCTGGGTGATGGAGTTTATTGAGAACAGTCTCTTGGAGACCCAGAGTTGGGTACAGAAAAGCAGAGGATAGGTTTAGCAGGGTTACCACCTCATTTAATTAAAATGCGTTGGTCATAACTTTGTACAAATATCTATGACTTTCTCTATTTGGTTGTACTAGTTATACTCTAGGAGCCCTGGTGACATAGTAGTCATAGACATAGTAACTGAGTCACCAAGTGGAAAGGTAGTCTGTTCCAATCCACTCGCCACTACTGAGAGAAACCTGTGACAGTCAGATTTGGAAGCCCTGGCAGGAAGTTCTATTCTGTGAGTTGGATGCTACTTAGCATCAATGAGTTAGTTATGGTCTATGTACCTTCTACAAAGAACTCTCCCTCAGTGACTTTAATTTTCATGACTTTCAAGAGTGAATCCAATAATATTACAAAGAACTCTAAATAGAAGCTAATATGGAAATTAAAATGTAAATAAGAAAGTGCTTTTCTCTCTTTTCTACTTAGGGATATTTCAAGTTTATTACCCATTTAGTAATGCATTGCATATATACAAAGAAGGGGGAGATTTTAATTTGTAAATATTACAGTTTTTAAAAATCTCGAGTATTTCTTGAGCTTTAAAACATCTGGATAAGCTGAGCCCTGGTGGCCTAGTGGTTGTGTACGGGACTGCGGCCCACAGGGCTGGCGCTTCAAATCCAGCAGTAGCTCTCCAGGAGCAAGGCTGGATTTCCTACTCCCACCAGGGCAGTGATGCCACACACACACACACACACACACACACACACACACATACACACACAAATAGATAAAACATCTGGATGTTCCTGATAGTAAATGAAAAAAGTAACCATATTAGGGGGCTTCAAGAAGTGTATGTAAAATTCCCTTATTTTTTCATTTCGTTTTTCACAAACTTTTTGAAACCACCTTGTCTTGTAAGAGGAGGCCAGGTGATGTGGTGGGTATGCACTGGCTTGCTAACCACAGGCACAGTCAGAAGTTGAAAGATACCAGCCATTCAGAGGGAGAAAGAAGAGACTTTTTACTCCTTTAAAAAATTAGCTTTCAAGACTCACAGGGGGAAGTTCTAGCCTGTCCTACAGGATCGCTGTGAGTTGACATCAACTCCACGGAGAGAAAGAGGGAGAGAGAAGGGATGGGAGAGGGGCACAGAGAGAGAGAGAGAGAGAGAGAGAGAGAGAGAGAGAGACTAAATTATGACTTAAAATTATTAGGAAATTCACTTAGCAAATGAAGAATATTGTCATATACAGCATAACTAAAGTATTAATTTTCAAATACATAAGATACATTTGCAGCCAGCATGTCACACACACGTATACAAGAACCATTGTTGTTGAGCAAACTCCAACTCAGGGTGCCAATTCCATATGTTTTAGAGTGGCATTCGGCTCCAGAGAGTTTTCAAACAAGCAGAGTGGCTGAATGTGTCAAGATGCAATTTTATTTTAAATGCGTACTCCGTGGGGGCAAACTTACCCTTCCTTGGAAGAACACATTGATTTTCCTGGTCACTTAAAGTCAAAAATGCAAATTTAGCTCATAAGTTGAAATTGTCCAACCGCAAACAAGAATCGAGATCTGAACTCAGTTGAATGCAGCATCTTCCCGCTCTCATCTGGAGCTTGCTTTAACATACCACTTGCAGAGGGGGGAAAGGGCATGGTTGCTGTCCACTAATTCCCTCTGTTTCCTTTCCTGGTTTGGTAAAAGAGTCTCCAACCCTCTCAAATGGTGTGAGGAATAGAGGGATGTAAAGAGTGCCAGGGAAATTTTTCATCCTTGCTACGAGGCTGGCTTTCTCTGAGGCAGGGTGTGTGACAGTCCATTATTTTGTGAAGGATCCCTCAATGAGTTCCCTGGAGATTCTGCTGCGCTTTCTCAGGAGGGGTGATGTTTTCTGTTTCTCTAGCTGCTCCTGACTTTTCTGTTCCTGGCTATCTGGTGGTCCACCCTACACTGGTACTATTAGAGCCACTGCATTTCTTGGTTTGTTTGTTTGTTTTTTTTTGGGGGGGGTGGGATACGAGTTTTTAATAGTTACCTGTTGAGGCATAACAAATTACCCTAAAATGCAATGGCTAAAACAACACGGTTCCATCATGAAGGTGTCTGTAGGTCAGGAATCATCTCCTTCTGAACCTTTTAGCAGGCCCTGAGGTGAGGAAGGACCTGAGGAAGGCCCGACTCCTGGCTCACTTTGCATGATTGTTAGCAGAATTCATTTCCTTGCAGGCGGGTACAGAAGGCATTGGGGTCTGAGTGCTACCATTACACTTGTCCTATTAGTTATAAAGAGGTCACTGGACCCACCACCAAGGGGTAGGTCTCGCAGCAGTCTTCCATAGGAAGAAGGGATATTTGAAAGCCATCTTTGAAAGCTACCTACAGAGGCTACAATAGACAGTTTCAGCCCACCTATTTGAGAGGCCCACATCTACATCCTCCACCTGGCCCAGTGTTGGTTCTATAGGCCAACCTCAGAGTAACCACCTGTGTTCTGCTGTCACTGGCCTCCTGAGTTTTCTTAGGTATCAACGAGCTGCTGGTCCATCAGCTCTTTAATTCCATTTCCCTTCAGGGGAAGATACAATTTTTCAAAGGATCCGAGACATGGGGAAAAAAAGGTGGGGTAGAAAGGGGGAACTGATTATAAGGGTCTACATATAACCTCCTCCCTGGGGTATGGACAACAGGGAAGTGGGCAAAGGGAAACATCAGACAGTGTGAAATATGACAAACTAATAATTTATAAATCATCAAGGGTTCATGAGGGAGGGAAGAGCAGGGATGAGGGGAAATGAGGAGCTGATACCAAGGAGTTAGTGGAAAGCAAATGTTTTGAGAATGATGATAGCAACAAATGTACAAATGTGCTTGCCACACAATGGATGAATGTGTGGATTGTGATAAGAGTTGTATGAGCACCCAATAACATGATTTTTAAAAAGGATAACCCCTTTGGGAACCAGTCAAACCAAACCCACTGCCATAGAGTGGATTCTAACTATTAGGAACTCTCAATAGGGATTTCTGAAGCTGTAAATCTTTACAGGACTAGATAGCCTCCTCTTTCTCCTGTGGACTTGAATTGCTAACCTTGTGATTAGCAGTCCAATGTTTATATTAGCAGTCCTCATTTCACTGTGGGGAAGAAAATCAGAAGTCAGAGAACAAAGCTTCTCTCCCAATAACTCTACCAGTGAAACTTTGCCCCCCCTTTCTCTCAGTTTTCTCCCTTAGATATTCTCAAGATGAGTTAGGGTACTCAAGGGTTTCAAAAGCTATTGAATTGCTCCTTAAACCGTCCTTAAATAACAACTGCATATGGCAATGTGATTTACACATGTTTTGGCATTTCAAGTCTATTATATTGTTGCCTCAGTTGAAAGTGGGTAAGGAAATGTCTCATTTTAATATCCTAGAGACATTTAAAATCTTTTATTCTATCCTTGACAACCAGAAAATGCTTTTACAGAACTTATTATGATCATCCATTTTCATGGCCCTGGAGAAAAGTGCATAGGTAGCCACTTTATTAATGCCAGAAATCATTTCACAATAGAATCATAGCTGCAAACCATTTATAAATAAAAGTTGATCAATATAGCTCTTGTATTTGATACTTCAGTATACCTATAAGCTTTCTTCTGAGGTCAGGACATCATCTTTTATTTTTCTTTCTTATCAGAAAGAACTTATCACAGAATTTCCTTGTAGAAAAACAATGGATATTATGGAGTAGCATCTATTCCCCATATTGCAGATACTCATCTGAATTTATTTACAATAATGCCCTTCGCAAGTACAAGCAGTACCCTCACCTTACTTAGTTACAAACATCCTACTTACTTATGGACAATTTGTCCTGACCTTTTAGAATTATGTAGATTTGTCTTCCCTCTGAAATGATTGTACCAATCCCTACTCCCAACAAATTCATCATCACAATCACCTTATTTCCTGAACATGCAGCTTTTAAACCATTGAGAAACCTTTGAGCATTCACTTGCACTGAAGTAAGCATAAATGGGAACCACATGTACCTATTCCTACTTACCTACATGTTCTTAAAGACCGAGTTTTTAGAACTGTATCTCATTCAAAGTCAAGAGACTGTATGCATACTCTTTGAAAGCACTTAATAAACCCATTTGGTTTTCTAAATGCTTTGGTTTGTTTCCCAGAATACTATTTACACACACACACACACACACACACATAAATGTTCCATTAAGAGAAGACTTGGATATTCAATTTGAAGTTCTAATAGCCAGATTTCATCATCTCTAACTACAGGAAGATTCTCCCAGCAGGATGTTATCCTGTTTTATAAAGTGACAGTCCATTTCTTTTATTATTCCCAAGTGCCTTTTCATCAATGTTACTTGGTTTAGCCAAAGAGAAGAAGGTTGGGATTCGCTTTTCCCCAAAGAATAAGGAAACTCACTGAAAGGGATGAAATGTTCACTCTCTGACTGTGGATCACTGACCTCTTATAGTCAGGACTATTTCACTTCAACAAGTCAGATGAATGGATCCAGCACAGACCAGTGTGTCTGCTACTATCGAATAGGGAAAGCTACTGCACTGGGAGGTTCAGAACGAGGAGTCAGAAACTGACAGGAAGAGTTGGAGAGAGATTATCCCACAGGGCCTGCCTACAGAAGGAGTGCTGCAGAGAAAAGTGATCATTCCTTGGGGTGAGTGAGGTGAAATTACTTAAAATAGTATTTGAACATATGAAGAATTCACAGAAATTCTCCTCTGATGAGGTGGAAAGACTTAGATGTCTTCCCCCTTTAGGCTGTGAGCAGAACTTCTATTCAACTTGTCAGAGTGAGTCCAAAGGCCTTTTTGCCTTCCAATTTCTGTTTTAGTAACTTGAGGATAGCGGCGTTTTCTTTCCATCTGTATGCCTTCAATTTAACACAGAGTAGATGTTCAGCAGATACTTGAAAATTTCAAATTAGCAATTACATAAATAGAAGATGGGATAAAGGATAGCCTCAATAGAAGAGATCAAAAGAAGCAGATGAGAGGACAGAAAAGAAGCTGAGTCAGTATCCTCGGGGAGCAAAACTCATGAGGTCTTTGGATCCTACCTACCAAGGCTGGTTCTCTGCTTTAGTGAACCCAAAACTTAGCCCCTGTCCCTGAATTCAATATCTGTCTTTCCTGAAAGCTTATCTTACGTCTGCATGCACTTGCTTCCTGGCTTTTAATCATTGGACTTGGAGAGTCAGGGAAAAAGGGGAAGACACCCAAAGATATGGGTTGACACAGAGGATGCAACAATAAATACAACAATTGTGAGGGTGGCACAAGACCAGGCAGTGTTTCATTCTGTTGGCACTGTGATTTGGAATGGCCTCCATGGCACCTGACAGCAGTGCTCATCTCCTCTTTCAATGATCAGCACACAAATATTTGCTGCCTTCCCAAATTTTGATGTCTGAAGCCCCCCCTCACTAGTAGACTATTGATACAGACCACCTGACTTTCTAGCCAGTGCTTCAAGTCTTTGAAAGTTCCTCTCCCTACCCTAACCCCTAATGTCTGTCTTGGACCAAACAATCCCCTACAGAAGGTAAGAAGAATAGACAATGGATAGAAGATTACGTCTTGGGTACAATAAAGAAATGACTTTCACCAAAAGCAACTATAGGATGTGAGGGATATATAAAACCAAATTTTATACATGTTGTGTAGTCTGGGTAGACTAGAGAAACAAATCGATAGAAACTCATATGTGTATAAGAGAGAGTTTCATATAAAGAGTAATTGCACATGAAAAAAACATCCCAACCAGTCCAGTCCTAACCCTAAATCTGATAATTAGCCCATAGGTCTGATACTAATCTATTAAGTCCTCTTTAGACTCATGAAACACATGCGACACTGAATGCTGGATTATCAAGATGACCACAGGCCAGTGGGTAGAAAGTCCTTGGATCCAATGGCATTGTAAGCAATTCAGCACTGGCACAGATCTCTACATTGCTTCTCTGGCTTCAGGGATCTGGTTGCATCAGGGTAGATCCATGTGACTTCTCCAACTCAGGGCACTACCATAGTTCCATGTGTCTTGTCCATTCAATGTCTCCCAGGGAGGGAGCAGAGAGAGAGTGTGTGTGTGTGTGTGTGTGTGTGTGTGTGTGTGTGTGTGTCTTCCGTCTCCAAGAAGTAAATCCAGCATTTCCCAGAATCCTCAGAGAAGGCCATTCCCACCCAGAGACCTCATTGGCTATGATCTGATTGACAGACTAGACTCCACCCCTTCTCTCTTAATCCTCTCAAGTACCAAATTGACACCAGATTATGTAACTACCACACATTATTCATCATAAGAGTTTGAAAAGTCGATGGGGAAAAAAAGAGTAGAAGATGGGGAATGGGGAAAATGAAGAACACAGATAACAAAGAGAGAAGGCGAAAGACAATTAAAATAAGAGGGGGAAAGGATTTGCTTTAAGAGATAATATGGCTCTCTTCCTTAGGAACTATTCCTAATTCCTAAACTCACTTGCCACATCGGTCCACAGCTTACTTGATCCAACCTTCCTGAAATCCTCATTCCTCTTCCTCTATCAGATCTCCAGCCCTGACTCATCTACTGAATTCAGACTCCTTTGTAGACTCTTTGTCTCCACAGTCCTTGTTGTTTCTTGTCCCTCAAAGAACTCCCTTAGAATGTTCTTCTGTTCTCAGCAGCCCAAGGCTTCAGTTACCTGTGATGTTGATTCCAAAGTCCATCTTTGGCCTTAGTCTCTCCACTATGACTCATGGATGATCTTTCAGACATCCTCTTGTTCATGTCACAAACACATTTGAAACTCAAGCCACATAGCGTTGACCTCGTTATTTATACTACCCCAAGTCCTCTCTTCTTTCCCATTTATTTTATAATTGACATTAGTACGACCAGCCATCTGATTATTCAAGTTGCAAGCAGGGTTCACTCCATCCTGTCCATAAAAATACACTTATCTATAAATAAAAATAATTCTTTTTTATTTCACTGCCTAAGTTTCTCTTGAATCCTCCCAACTGGTTCACCCCACACACCCTGAAACTCCTGCAATGCCTCCTACTTGGTCAATACACACTCTTTGCTCCAACTCCTCTTTGCTGTCATTTTTCTAAAACTCAACCCTGATTGTGTTCATATCTTTCTTATAATATTACAGTGTGTAATGCCAGACGTTTGTAACACAATCTGAAGGAATTTATCATCTGGTCTTTAATTATCTGAGGCTTTTCATGCTCTCAATGCTCCAACTCCTACTGTCAATTGGCCAAATGCATCAGGTTCTTCCCCAGGTTGAGCCTTTGCCAGAATCCCCCTCCGCCTGGAACTGAGGAGATGCCAAAAATGTGAGTTGTGTAAACAAATACATGAATATGAAAGACATCTATAGTTACCATTTTGCTATGATGCTTTTTTTGTTTTAGGAAAAACTGTAGTTTATCTTTTTCCTTTACTTAGGAATATGTAGATTAATGTTCTACAAACAAAAGCAGCATCTCTGGAAGTATGGCTTCTGTCATTTCTGCAGCAAAAACTTCGCATAATTGAATTCTGTCCTTTTTTATTATTATTAAACCAGTGTTTATCCTACAGAGGGTCCCTGAAGTGTATGCTTGCTCTTCTCTTTGCAAATTGTGTTTTCCAAATGCCTGTCCTTCCTAGAACTATTTTCCTATTAGAGTTCAGATATTTGTTTTCCAGGAATGACAGCAGGAAGCTCTGTATTTGTTTGTAGGAGAGTGGGCTTCGACATTTGGAGTTTATTTATGTTTCTCCAGATTCCTGTTCATGATAATGCAGCCCTCTTATTTCCATTAAACCTCAGGACATTTGTCTGTGGTCCATCATTGGGTGGATGCACAGCGCTTAAATCAGTGAAATGTGCCTGCAGCATTCAACGCCAGCCTCTGGGTGAAGTTCAGAGTATCAGGCTGCTGAAGTTCAGGGCTGTCTTATCTCAGGAGAGAGTTTTCTCTATGCAAAATCAGTTATCTCCTGCTCTAAGACATATCAACTATGACTTGCTTTATAGGTTTAATTCTAGAATTCATTGGGAAGAGAATCAGTCATTGTCTGCACAGTTCAACTGAAACTGACTCCAACCAATGTAGGTAAAACAAGAATTTTAAAAAAGGGATACTGGACTTTTTAAACATTGTCAGAAAAGCTGGAGAACCAAGTTATGTGATGCAATTTCCCCACAAGTGCAATACATCCTTTGATTTACTGCTTTAATAGGAAGGGGGTGGCTTCTCTGTGGGTCTTTCTAAACTAGCCGGTCTGACACAGAGGAGGGGAGCAGTGTGGGACTTAGGCCAGATGCTGACTGCATGTCTCCCGATTGTACGCCAAGGAGCTGGACCCTACCCTTCCCTCTCTCCTAGGCCTACTAGAGACTGGACTTAGCTTTTAAAAGTCCATTTGTTACATGGTCATATAAATCCCAGGCCCTTGACAGCTCCAGTGCCCCGGGACTCATCCGTTAGCTCTATGCCACAATCCTCACAACACCTGTATCTTCTCTGAAACTAAGGTGCCATTTAAAATAAGTGTCTTTCATCTGCATTGCTGATTTCCACAGATCCATCTTGGAAGGGGTTAAGAAGGAGAACAGAGAATGCCAATGACTTATTATGACCTTTAGCTCCAACCGGGTCACATTAACTCTCTTTAAATCCCCCAATACACCCAACTGCAGCACTTTTGGAAGGCCCCCGTATTGTCCTCCAAGTTTTGGTGAAAGGAGTGTTGTGTAGGTCCTCTTGAAGGCCGGTCGTTCAGGCACCTCCCAAAAGATGCCTCTGCAACCATCTTCTCTCCCAGGCCTTTGGATGCCTTCCTCTTGTTAGTACAAAGAACTGTTGTTTCATTGAATACAAACCATTTAGGCCAGGAGTGAGTTCAAGTAAACACCTCTGAGCAGGTAGAAAACAAGCCCTGTTCCTGTAAACTTGCTATCTACAAGCACTCCAAGTCCCATTGTGTGTTCAAACCATGGTTCACAGATTCAAACAACAGAAATTGGCTTTTTTTGATGGAAGGAGATTGATGTTTGAGACTTTGTTTGCAATGTATTACTGAGGGGATCAATGGTTCATCCATATAAAAGAATTGTACAATCATTATCACAATCACTTTCAGGACATTTCTTTTTCCTCAATGACCAAATTGCATTTCTTTATATTTTAAATCAATCACCTTTAAAGTGAGTTCTATAACCACCTTCAGTTCCAGTGTTCCTCCCCTTCTACATTCATTGTATACTTCCCAAATTTCTTCACTCTCCTTATTAATTATAAATAATATTTTCATCTTCTTTTGATGCTTCCCTCACCAGTCAATATCTTTTCCTGTAGAAACTTTCAAGATTGCAACTTGAGGCTTGATTTTTTTTTCCTTTTTGTATTATTTCAGTTTAAGATGTGTCGGGTGGGTTTTTCTATCTGGTTTTCTAATTTGAGGACTTTGCACATTTCATAATATTTTGGGGAGCTTCTTGAGCTGAGCTTTGATGTTTTCTATTCAGTTCTTTGACTTCAGTCTTTCTTCCATTTCCTTTAGCTAATCTATGATTCAGAACATGTTTCAGAATCTCTTTGGACATCTGTTTTGACCCTTTGTTTCTTTCCTCTCCTTTTAATGACCCTATGCCTGATGACATAGTGAGCTATAGGTTGGGCTGCTAGTCAGAAGGTGAGCAGTTTGAAACCACCCACTACTTCAAGGGAGAAAGCGTAAGGTTTTTGTTCCTATGAAGATTTTACACCTCATAAACCCACAAGTGCAGTTCTACTCTGTCCTATTGGGTCACTATGGGTCAGCATTGACCCAGTGGCGATGAGTTTTTGTTTGTTTTTAAAGAAACGCTAAGGAGTCCTGTTGGTGCTTTTTGTAAGTATTGAACTGCTAACAACAGGTTGGAGGTGAAAATTCATGAATTGCCCCTTGGGGGGGTGTGTGTGGGAGAGAGATTATCTGCTTCTGTAAAGATTTCAGTCTCAGAAACCCAATACAGGCTTGCTATGAGTCCGAATTTACTTGATGGCAATGAGTTTAGTTTGGGTAGAAGGAAATGTTCTTAATTAAACTATGATGTTAAGATATCTTTTTTAACAGGTCGAAAAACCGCACACTCATATGCATTTAAAATAAATACATGTTAGTTTTTAAATGCATTAATTATTGAGGGAACTACAATGATGGCGAAACCAGTTCAAAGAGCACTTAAGATGCTAGGTATATAAAGGTGATTTAATCGATTTCTAAGCTAAATATAAAACTCATTTAAAAACTGATTAATGTCTGACAAAGGTATGGTCATAATCAGTGATCTTATCTATAGCGATGGAAAGATCATACGAGACATAAATCTACAAACTAGCCTCTGCCCTTTAAAGTTGTAAAACACTCAAGTAAATAGAAAATCAAAGCAAGTGCTGCACTGACAGAACATCTTGCAATTGCGTGTTTCCATTTCCAAGTTTTGGATACTTTTTCTAAATTTTAAAAAATGTTATTCCTATAAGCTTTAGGGAACTTATTTCAGATAGAATTTTATATCAGCCTTATGCATTTGGAAACAGGGAATGTTGGTTAAATAAATCAGGACATTCTATGCATTCACATTCAGAGTCCAACTCCCATAATTCACCTCCCATCTCAGTCATCAGAACCTCTATTTGTCAATGGACTGTTGTTCCCCATTCCAGCAATAATACATGCAATATTTCTTTTGAATATCCTAATCTTTTCTCTGGAAATTTCCTCTAAGGACCTGATACTTATTCTGCATCTTTGGATGCTAGAACATGCTTGATAGGTCTAGGTGGTAATAAATAAAACAAAATGAAAACTTATATTTCTTCCACAAATAATGTTTAGGTTTTTTGTTTATTCATTTTCTCTGAAGACCTGCTGTTTAAATAGCTAAATTCAGGAGGGTGTCAGCCAAGGCACACTGAATTTTAGTAATACAGTAGTTACCCACCTTGAAGTACATTTCCAATATCCTTTGCATATAAAGATGTGACTCTGTGACTGAACGTTGACCAAAGGCTATGAGAAGTAATATATGCAGCTCCAACATCTCATTCTTCAAAAGAAGCATCTGCCCTTCACTTTTCGACTTTGACTTTTCCTTTGAACTGGAGTAAGGACTGTCTTAGGCTTGCTTGTCCAGAGAAGCAAAACCAATGAAGTATCCATAGGTGTAGATATACAGAGAGGTTTGTATCAAGGAAATGGCTCACACAGATATGGAGGTAGGTGAATTCAATTGCAATAGGGCAGATGTTAGCCTGGAGAATTCTTCTACAGCATATACCGAAAGGGGCTGATGAACTCAAGATCACCACGTCAGATAGCAGGCTCCTGGTCACAGAGGTGAAGGATTTCTAGAGCAGCAGGGAGGCTGGTAGGCTGCTAATGACATCCAGGATCAGTAAGCAAGAAAACAGGTTGCTGACTCAAGTCCAAAGAAGAGATCAGAGGATGAACGAGATACAGGCACCACACCTGACAAAAAGCAGGTGAGCCTTCATTAGCCTAATTGTCCACTTATATTGAGAGCAAGGATACCCCCAGAAAACTTTCTTTCAATTGATTGGTTGCCCATGACAGATCTCATTATGAAGATTATTACATTATGTTAAATTTCACCATGGGGGATTATGACGTGTTCATTGCCAAACTACTTAGAGTCCGCACTCAGCCCAGTTGACACAAAGTCTTAACTATGGTAGACATGGAATTGGCAGATCCCACTATCTGTAAATTTGTCATATTGTGATGATTTGTGTGTTGCAACAATGCTAGAAGCTAAGCGACCAGTATTTCAAATACCAGAAGGGTCATCCATGGTAGACAGGCTTCATCAGAGAATATAGACTAGGACAAACAAAGGAGAAAAGACCTGATGCTATACTTCCAAAAATTAATCGATCGAAATATTATGGATCACAACAGAATTATATTAGTGCCAAGTTGAGCCTCAGAAAATAAAGGCAGATCTCGAGTTCCCTTGCAGGGTTGAAACAGGCAGGAAAGGTTTGGTGCAATATGAAGAAGCAGCATGTGTTATCGGTGGAAAAAATCCAGTACACTATTCCAGAGTGACAACTAAGGCTTCAGCTCCAGTATTCATGTCAGTTCTTCTCTGGGTTCCTGTCATTCAGTAGATGCTCATTTACTTGGTAGAATGAGGACAAAATATTGACATACATACACATAAACAAGCTTTTCCCAGGACTAGTAGGAGGTGGGGCTTAGAGGATACTCAGGCTACTGAGCATTCTAGTTGACATGGCCTCCGCATGTTCTGGACTTGCGGTGACCAGAAGACCTCCGATCTGCCTGCATTTCCATCCCATTGCTTGAGTTGGGAAGATGAGCTCATGGATGCTAGAATAATATGCCACATTTATAGGGCCTAGCACATTAACCTTACCACCTACGACATGATGCAGAAAGCTCCAAAAGAAAAAGAAAAAAAATACACAGTCACTGCACCAAAAAGAATGAGTCTGTGTTTAACCATTTCCAAGGGTAGTTTGTCAGCAAAAGCCAGTGGTGCTGAAGGAAGAGCTGCACTGGAGGCACTAGCCAGAAACAAGATTCCAGGAATTGATGGAAGACCTATTAAAATATTTCAACAAGCTGATGAAGCACTGGCAGCACTTACTCATCTATGCCAGGAAGCTTGGAAGACAGCTACTTGGTCAAGTGCCTGGACTTGTACTCACTTTTGGTACTCATTCCATAACTCCAAGATGAATTTTGGTCATTCCCTTTACCTAGATCAGGCCTCCAAAGCTAAAATTTAAGCCAGATATGGGAGAAGGGCAAACTTTGAATGGATCTGAATTTCAAGCCATATACTAGACAATACTAAATGATAGGACCTGCCATCCAGTGAGGAAGAGAAATTTGAAAAGCCACATTTGAGAAGCCAGAATTGAAGAAAAGCAATTTTGTGGTGATACTTCCTGGAGTTCAGTCTAGTCAATAAACCAATAGAGTTTTATGTGTCAGTACCTCTATAAACATCAGCTATGCTTCTCGCTAGGGTTTCTCAACCTTTGTTTCCACCCTTATGGCTCAGTTAACATCTCTTCAGTTCAGAGTCTTCCATTTCTCATCTCTTCCCAGCCCCGTGTTATTGAGCCTCCACCAGAGGAAACTGGAATTGCTTAACATCATAACAATCTCTGCACTCCAGGAAGGCAATCTTTTAACACATTTCCCAAAGGAGTTTTCTGTTTTTTAAAAAATGAAATTTCACATTTCTTTTTCATAGTAAAAAATCTATGCTAATGTTTTCCCAAGTGAAGTGACCTGGGTCCCAAGGAAAAAAATTCCAATATCCATTTACACCAAAAAGACTTCCTTAACCTTTCAAAGTTTATTGTAGAAGCCTCCAGGTCAGAGTTCTTGAACGTTCCCACTTAAATCTTTACCTTCTTGAAGTTTCTGTCTGCAGAAAGCTTTCTTCAATGACACAAGGAAGCTGGACGTGATGAGGAGTCGACATAAGAAATATTCCACCTGGTCGAACAAGAGGAAAGTAAAAAAAAATAAAGGAAAGAACTAGGAGGCAAAGGACATTTATAAAGATCTAAATAAAGGCATGTACATATGTAAATATATTTATATGTGATGATGAGGAAATAGGTCCATGTACATATATTTATAGGTTTAGCATTAAGAAAGCAGACGGACATTGGGCTGCTACTCAAGTACTCCCTCAACTCAACACAAGATCACTTTGTGCTAACAATCTGGTACTTTGAGATCCTCACCTTCCCAACAAAATCACTGAAGACAAAATGAATGTATAAGCAAATGTGGTGAAGAAAGCTCATGGTGCCTGACTATCAAAAGATAAAGCATCTTGGATCTTAAAGGCTTGAAGATAAACAAGTGGCCATCTAGCAGGGAAACAACAAAGCCTGCATGGAAAAAGCACACCAGCCTGTGTGATCATGAGGTGTTGATGGGATCAGGTGTCAGGCATCAATGACCGAAACCAAAAAAATCATCATGTGAATTAGGGAGGGAGCTCAGAGTGGAGGCCCAAAGCCAATCTGTAAGCAATTGGACCTCCCCTTACAGAAGGGTCTGAGGGAGCAGACGGGCCCACCAGGGTGCAGTATAGCACTGATGAAATATCCCGCTTTCCTCTGGTTCTTTAATGCCCCCCACCCCCACTATCGTGATCCTAATTCTACCTTATAAACCTGGCTAGATCAGAGCATATTCATTGGTATGTATAAGAGCTGGAAACATAGAGAATACAAGACAGATAAACTCCTCGGTACCAATATTGAGAGTAGCCATACCAAAAGGGGAAGGGGAAGGTGGGGAGAGAAAAGGGGAACCAACCACAATGACCTATCTATCACCCCTTCCCAGGGGGATGGACAACAGGTAAGGAGGTAAAGGGAGACATTGGACAGTGCAAGATATAAAAAAATAACAATTTATAAATTATCAAGAGTTTGTAAGGGAGGGCTGGGGAGAGAGGAGAAAAAACGAGGAGGTCATACTAAGGGCTCAAGTAAGAAAGAAAGTGCTTTGAAAATGATGATGGCAACATATGTACAAATGAGCTTGACACGATGGATGAATATATGAATTGTGATGTGTTGCACAAGCCCCCAATAAAATGATTTCTAAAAAAAAAGAAAGGAACCACTTTCCAGAGCAAACTCTAAGGATTGCTGACACAGCTGCGCGCGCGCGTGTGTATGTGTGTGTGTGTGTGTGTGTTTCAGAAAAATATGTAGGCACTTTAAAAATAAGTAGCAGAAATACAACAAAAGATTAATAAGGTTGCCAGATTCTGAAAATTTATGTAAGGGTGAGGAGCGTGTCTTTAGCTTATTTTAGATAATCTACATATATTAAATATTTTAAATTCCATCAATGAGCTCCTTTTTTCCAATATCATGTTAATTAGCAAGTCACTAGTTTCATCAAGCAAATACATCTTTTTCATCAGTATGTTAATTAACAAAACTTCAGTTGTTGATTAAGGTAGGAATGCATAAAACCTGAGACAGATTTGGGAAGTAGCAAATATTGCTGTTTAGACAAAGTGTCAGTCTTTGCAGAAAGGCCTCAGGTATAAGGCTGGTAAAGTTGACTGGGATAAGGAGCGGAGGCCTTTCAATGTGCTCAGGGAGCAGTACTGGTTTAGTGATAGAACTCTCACTTTCTACCTGGGTTCAGCTCATCCCCAACATATTTCCCATGTAGCCACCACCTGCCTGTGAGTGGAGGGTTGCATGCTGTTGTGATGCTGACCTGGTTTCAGCATAGTGCACAGACGAAGGTGGACTAAGAAAGAAAGGCTGAGTGATTTCCTTCCAAATTTCAGCCAAGAACCCTATAAAATGCATGTGCATCAAAAGATTTCACCAAAAGATGAAGAGCATCTACAGACAAGGATGAGGAGGTATGGTGATGACATACAGTTCAAAGAACAAATTTCTAAAATTGATAGAAAACGTCAACACATATCAATCTCATTTTTAAAAACGGGTAGAGGACATGAGTGGATGCATCACCAAACAAGATATCCAGGCAACTAGAAACATATGAAGACATGTTTGGCACCCTTACCATGACTTAAAAAAATCACCAAGCTCACTGCCATTGAATTGATTCTGGCCCTCAGAAACTCTATCAGACAGATTAGAACTGCTTCTTTAGATTTCAGAAATGCTCAGTCTTTATGGGGGCAAAGCATATTGCCTCATCTTTCTCCCATGGAGCAACTGGTGGGTTTGAACTATTCATCTTGTGGCTGGCAGCTCAAAGCATAGCCCACTACACCACCAAGTCTCCTCCACCGGCCATGAGAGAAAGACAAACCAAAATAGCAATGATCTATCACTTCAGCATTAATAACAAAGTTGAAAAAATAAAACAAACCAATGTTAGAGAGTGTATGGAGACATTGGAGCCTTCATACACTGCTGGACGGTGTGGGGGAGATTACATTTGTACACCCGTGAGAGAAAACTATACATTTTAAATGCATCCTTAAAATTTTTGAACTAGAAATACTACTTTTAAATTTTTGTTTTGTTTGTTTGTTTTATTTTGGGGGGGCATCATTGCCCTCTGGTGGTGGGAGTAGGAGACCCAGCCTTTTCTCCTGTGGAGTTGCTGCTGGAATTGAAGCTCCATCCCTCTGGGTCGCAGTCCCGTGCACAGCCACTATGCCACCGGGGCTCAGCCCCCTTACTTTTAAATTTTTGAAATATAAATACCACTATTAGATATATAAGTATGAGGGAATGTCCAAATATATCTCCACCAGGGTCCCAGTTCATATATAGAAAAACTCAAGGGGGAAATGAGACCTTACTTCTATTGTGGTAGACGTGCTTGATAAGAGAAACAAATCCAGGGACACTCTTATGTGTGTAAGACAGAGCTTGATATCAAGGAGCAATTATACATTGAGAAACCATCCCAGGCTAGTCCAGATTGAGTCCATATGTCCTATGCTAGTCCATATGTGGGATGCTAGTTCAAAAACTCTTCTTCACATTCATGCAGCACATGTAATGGTGCCAGATCACTGGCAGGTGGGTGAAAAGCCTTGTGGATCCGGTGACATTGGAAGCATCTCAGTCCTGGAATGACCAAACTTTCAGTTAGCAGTCCAACACTTACCAATAATGCCTCCATTTACCATTAGTTGCCTAAAACCAATAGGGTTCCCAACCTGTGGGTTGCAACCCCTTTACCGGTTGAATGACCCTTTCACAGGGGGTGCCTAATTCATAGTAGTATCAAAGTGACAGTGATGAAGTAGCAACAAAAGTAATTTTATGGTTGGGGGCTCACAACATGAAGAACTGTACTGGAAGGTTGAGAACCATGGCCTTCAATAAATAAAAGTAGCTTCTGGGGGGGTCTTCTGGTCTAGGTCAATTGAAAGCAGAGAGGGGATCAGCTTAGAAGTGTGTAGCAATTGTTTCCAGGAATTCCAAAGGAGTCATCTCTTAATAGACTTTCTCAAAGAACAAGAACAATCATGAGGATGAGGATGAAGTTGAAACAAAGCTTTATTGTCAAGCATTGCGCATACCAAACAATGGTTTGATCCTATTGATAAAAGTTGTACAATTATTTCCACAATTGCAGAGCATTAACTTCTTGTGCTCAGTATCATCAGCTCTACCTTCTCCTGACCTCCCCGCCATACCACTCCCCAAAAAACATCAGTGCAGTCACTGTCTCTATAGCTCTCATCATCCCGAATTTCATATACAGAAAAACAGAACAGAAAGCATTGCATGATAGCAAGTCTATTCACACCCAAGTCTGTGGTCAGAGGGTATTTCCTGGAGGCTTAATTCATGTGTGGACCCTGCAAATGAATTTTGGATTCCCACCCACTTCCATACTCTGGAGTTAACAATTTAAGCTCCGATACCACTTCCTCCTTCAGATTTGTATTTTATCCTCGGATCACACAGGCTGGTGTGCTTCTGTGTGGGTCCAATTGACATGTCTCTTAGATGACTGCTTGTTTGAAGACCCCCAGACACTATTATTTCTATTCTCTGGATACCATGTAGTTTCTTAACCAGACTTTTCTATGGCACCTATATCTTCAGTGAGGATGAGAATCAAAATGGGTCATGTCATAAGAATTAAGTGTTCTCACATTGGGGCTAGAATTAAGTGTGAGCTCCAAATCCATTCATGTATCTATGATTTACATATGTTTCTGGTTCACATCAGAGACATCCTTATTATTTTATGTTAGAGAGCATTGTTATCTTCATCCCGGGGCATAAATAATTCTGTTGATAGTATCATTAATTTAGCCAATGGCATAGGATTTAAAACACTGCTGGGAAAAAAAAAGATATTATACAATTGTAGACTGGCTATGAACCTAAATACATGAATTAGTGATGTGTATAGAGTAAACTCTCAAGTGACTGGACACTCTTTCCACAAACAGTGGAAGTTGGTGATAGAGGGAAACTTCCAATAACCTTCTTTCACAATGTCAGGAACATGACTACCAGATTAATACGTGTCTCTTATGACAAAGTTTAAGAAAATGAATGACTGTATTGGTGAGAAGAAGACAGTTGAGTGGGGGTATTTTCTCCCCAATCAGG
>PVJH01017442.1:30081-47896 GCA_004026705.1 Nesogale talazaci | reverse complement strand
TATATAAACCTTGGTTAGAAATAAATGGTCTCTCCTGCCCTCTCCACCTCCTGCATCCCCACGTAGACCACCAAGAAAGAAAGAGGTGAGCATGCTGCCATGAAATGGGTCTGACTCCTTTATTTTATCTTTTTTGTTTAGTTTTTTAGGCATCACTGCCTTCTGGTGGTGGGAGTAGGAGGCCCAGCCTTTGCTCCTGTGAGCTGGAATTGAACCTCCATCCCAGTGGGCCACAGTCCCACGCACAACCACTACGCCACCGGGGTTCAGCCCCTTATTTTATCTTCTATCTCTCTTATTCTCCATGACTTTTTATATCACAACCATATGATGGTGCCTACTGGACCATGATAGTTGTGAGGGGCTGGTTCCCCCCCACCTCACAGTGCTCCTCCTGCACTCCACAGCCTTGACAAGGGGGCCAGCTCAGGCTGGGCACTCAAGAAGCACGGTTTCTCATCCCAACTCCATTCCTCCCACACAGTACGACTTGAGGCCACCATGAAAGACAGGACACCTTTAGAACTTCACAGAGCACATAGCTTTCAAGGTCAAAAGGCACTGATTAAGTGTGACTTTGCCAATCAGGATGGGGCATTAAAAAAAAAAGCTAACGGATGTGACATGGAGGATTCCGTGGACGCTATCTGCACATCGGAGGTGGAGTGATGAGGAAGAATAGGGTCTTTGTTTATAGTGTAGGGCCGGCGTGTAAAAAGAAGATAATGCGTCTGAATTTTTACCGCTTTTGTAGAGGAAGAAAGAGGAATGGCTCGCATCGATAGCAACAGACACTGGTCCTTTATTGGCCACAGCTTCTTTCATGGCATCCTCATCGCCAAAGGGAAGCTCAGTGTACTTTGAACATGTGGCAGCTCGATTTTGGGGGTTATACTGGCACTTTCCATCCTGCAAAATATGTCACAGATACATATGTAACTCACACAGAAGTATATTTCAGCTTCTTTTGACTAGATTTTTTTTTCGGTGGGGGGGGGGGATTGGGCATCACTGCCTCGTGGGTACTACCCAGTGCCTCTTCTGAGAGCCACCGCTAGACCTGAACTGCCAAGCCTGCGGGCCACAGTCCTGCACTCAACCACTTATGCCACCGGGGCTCAACCCTCAACTACTTCTTTTTTTTTTTTAGGCATCACTGCCCTCTGGTGGTAGGAGCAGGAGGTCCAGCCTTTGCTCCTGGGAGCTGGAATTGAACCTCTGTCCCAGTGGGCGGCAGTCCCGCCCACAACCACTACGCCACCAGGGCCCAGCCCTTCAACTTCTTTTATAAAGCACCCAGCGCCTGAACATTATGAATGTTCATTATGAATTCAGGTAGCTTCCTTCCCTCACTTTTCACATTTTATGTATTTTGTTGTTTCTGTTAGGAAATTATACCGGTTCCGTGGTTTCTCTATCTATGACCCATCGGCATCGCTGACAGCCTCACTTCCCATTTCTGAATTGTCCTGGCAACACAAACCTATGATCCCTTAACACTCTCTCAGCTTTCAAGTTTCTTCAGCCTTGTCAGCTATCCCTGATCTAATTGTCAATGTTATCAGTGTAAGCTATGGCACAACAACAGTAACATAAAAAGCAATGAGGACTGGAGGGAAAGGACTGAGGGGAAGGATGAGAAGCTGATAGCAAGGGCCCGAGTGAAAAAGCGGTTATTTGGAGAATGTTAATGAAAGCAGGCATGTTAAGGTGCTTGGCACAGTCTATGTAACTATGTATTGTGTAAAGTGATGTACAAGCCCCCAATAAAATGATTAAACAAATAAATAAAAATAAAAAGAACGTGAATGAGGAGTACAAGGAAGAAGAAAATGTTCTAAAACTAATTGTGAGGGGCTAAGCCCCAGTGGCCTAGTGGTTGAGTGCGGGACTGTGGCCCACAGGGCTGGCGGTTCAAATCCAGCAGCAGCTCTCCAGGAGCAAGGCTGGGATCTTCCACTGCCACCAGAGGGCAATGATGCCCCCCAAAATAAAAAATAAAACTGATTATGATACTGATTATACAACTCTTCTTGAGAGGATTGAGCTATTGAATTGTATGATATGTGGATGAAATGCCAATAAAACTTTTTAAGAAAGAAAAAAAATTTTCAATATTATCTGTATTTTTGCGTGTTTGTTCACAGTATCTCAGGTGTGATATGTCACTGGGGCGTGAATTTTTGTTACGTGTTTTTCATGAGACCCAGGATGGATGAACCTATAGGGACAGCAAGCAGAATAGGGATGGGGGAGTATGGGCAGGTAGGGGTTAAAAGAGTTCAGGAAGGAAACGAATGTTTTGTTTGTTTATTTGGCATCACTGGAAACAAATTTTTTTTTTTTTTTGGCATCACTGCTCTCGGTGGTGGGAGTAGGAGGCCCAGCCCCACTGCTGGAATTGAACCTCCGTCCCAGTGGGCCGCAGTCCCGCGCCATCGGGGCTCAGCCCAAAACAAATGTTTTAAAACAGATGTGGTAGCAATTGTACGATACTGCTTGATGGGATTAAATTATGGAATGCTGTGATAGCTGTGTTAACTCCAGGTAAAATGGTTTTGGAAACAAACAAACACAATGGTCACTGCAATATGCAAGGTGGATCTGAGAGTCACAGAGACAGAGGGCAGTGTCTCTTGCTGGTGAACAAAGCCCACGAGATATGGAACACGCTTAAAGTATAATTCACAGCAGAAAAGGAAGGTTACAAATGTATTTTTGTCAGTTCAGAGAATACCAATGGGAGTTTTTAAATTCTCAAGTTCATGTTTGTATACGCCTCTATGTTTTCCCAATGTTTAAGGGGAGATAAACTGGAAAGAAATAAGCCAAAGTCATAATAGGTATAGTAAGAGTTTGGGATCTTTTATGACTTTTGGAGCTTTTATCTATGGGCATATTACATTGTGTAACAAAATGCATAATAAACTTCTGAGGAGGAGGAGGGGAGCGTTATTTAGCTTCTTAGAAGGTTCGAGAGTTGGGCTGAGCCCCAGTGGCGGCGTAAGTGTTTGAGTGCGGAACTGCGGCCCTCGGGGTTGGTGGTTCAAATCAAGCGGCGGCTCTCAGGAGCAGCACTGGGTAGCTCCCACGACCACCAGAGGGCAGTGATGCCCCCCCAAAAAAAAACAAACAAAAAAAGAAGGTACAGAGAGTGATCTGAGCAGTGATTGGAGCATAAGGTTGAACTGTCAGGAGCAGTTGCAAGGGAAACAAGCTTCTGTGTCAACTTAAAATCTGTCTCGTCAGCATGAATTCTATTTACTTAAAACAACAAAACAGTGTGGCCGTGAACTTAGATGATGACTATAACCGAAAGCGCCTGGCCCAGAAACCCAGGGTGGATAGCTTGGGTGTGCTTCTTACATACCGTGGCTTTGTAGGGATAGGAAAGGTCGGAATCGATGCCCTGGTTATCGATGATGTACTGGAAGGCTTCCGTCATGAAGCCACCGTTGCAGCCTTGGTTCTGGTATTTGCCCCCTGAGCAATCCACCAGGTTCTGCGCGCTGAGCGACACCAGATTCCCGGTTTTCAGCTTCAGCTGCGCCTCCAGGGCGCCCACGGCGCTGAAGGCCCAGCAAGCCCCACAGGCACCCTGCAGTGGACAGAGGCACACAGGGGTCAGTCAGGGGCACGGCTGCCACACCATCCGCCCACCGGGCGATCTGTGCCTAGCCCTGTCTGCCAGGGTTCCCAGAATGAGCTGCTCCCGCCCCCCTCCATTTCCACCTCTCCTAGACCAGGAAAGCTAAAAGGAAACATTTAGTTATGGTCTTTTGTTCTCTGAGCAAGGGCTGAGCTGCATAAATATTTACAAAGAGACTGAGTCAGAGGATAACTGCCAACTATGAAATGGGTGCGCTCCAAATCCCAGCTTCTTAAAGCGGGATTCTTCCCACTAAGTACAGGAGGTGGCTGCCTAGAGAAAGGGGATTTTGAGAGGAGCGATGATGATTTCCTTCATCTAAAAAAAAAATACATCCTTCCTTGTGTCATATGAAGGCTGGAATACGAGAGCTTGAATTCTAGATCAGCGCTTTTCAAATATCTCACTTCCAAAATGTTTAATCAACGGATGGTCTGCCAGGAGGAATCAGCAGAGAGAAAAGCACAAAGCCGCTCTGGTTAAAACGGGACAGAAGGTCAAAGGTTCCTCACAATCTCCGGCTCCTGCCCCCTCCCACTTTGCTCTCTCTCACGGAAACAATTGAAAATGGCTTGCAATCCAAGGGAAAGCTCTCCAGTGAGCTGTAACGCCTCTAGAGAAAAAAGAGCCTATCAACTTACCCAAGTGTGTAATTTATGGGGTCTTCCCAAACTTTTATTTTAGGGAGGCTAGGGCAAGAAGCCCCAAACTGGTGGAAAGAAAGCTCTCCAGGTGGAAAAGAAGAAAAGTTTTGCTGTACTAGTCACAGTTTAATAGTTGTTTACTTTCTTTCTTGATATGAGTGGGACAGCTAGTGGGCACCTTCTGATCCTCTTCTCTTCCCCCACCCTCTACGGTGACACATGTTTATTTGTGGGAAACTGACAGGGAGGGACATATGAGGAAGACTCAATTCCCTGCTTTATAGCAGAGGGGATCTAGAAAGCTCCTTGTGGCAGTCATGTGCTTATGTTAATTTTAGACTGATTTCGGGCATAGGGGTTAATATCAGACTTAGGACTTTGAACTGGACTGAGCTCAATGTCCTGTTCCTCTTGTATTAAACGTTTTCCTTATATCCATATGCATGTCTATGAAATTTGTTCCTCTAGTCTACCTGGACTAACACACTCGTATTCCAGGGTAAGAAAGCCTCCACTTTGGTAAGTTAGAGATCAAGTCCAAGGACACTATGCGCCTTTAAAGCAGTCCCACCGACCCTCCCCTAGCAGCAATGCCTTAACACGAGCACATGGTTGACTGTGTTTCTCTATAGAACAGCGGTTCTCCATTGATGCCCACCAAAAAACCCCCAAAAAACAGCGGTCCTCAACCTGGGGGTCGCGACCCCTTTGGGGGTCAAATGGCACATATTTCTGATGGTCTTAGGACCCGAGACACCAATGCTCTCTGTCTTCAGGCAGGTTGACCCACATGCGCTCATATGGGGGGGTGTCACCCAACATCAGGAGTTGTTTTACAGGGTCACTGTGGCATTAGAAAACTTGAGAAGCACAGCTGTAGAAGAAGACAATCTTGTTTCCTCCCCATCCCCTCTCATGCCTCCCCCCCAGTGCCTGGCCTGTGAGCTCAGGGTTTTAGGGTTCCTGACCTGTGAGCTCAGGGACTTTACTGTGGTTACCACCCACGGTGATGTCTGTAACTCCTGAATGGCTACCTACAAATAGCCCAAGACAGTAAAGATTCCCTCTCTGTGTGGAGCGGACTGCTGAGCATGGGACCATAAAATATGACTGACTCCTGTATTTTATTTCATTCTCCCATCTCTCCTATCCTCTACGATGTTACTATCATCTTTGTAAATTATCGCTGTACAGTTGCATCTAATGCACCCTGTTGCTGTTAGAGGCTGGTTGACTCTGACATTCATCCTTAGTTCTTCCTAATCTGTCTAGGAAGTTATTTCCATTTTCATTTGATTTTCTTTAAAACAAAAAAAAGAAAAAGAAAATAGAAGAAGATACAAACAACAAATTTGTCAAGCCTGTATTTCTTACGCTAATATACAAGCCAAACTATGAATTGAGGGAGTTCTGGTGACCCAGGAGTTCAGTAGCTAGCTAGAAGGCCAGTGATTGAATCCACCAGTCACTCTGTTGGGATAAGGATATGGCATTTTGCTCCCATAAAGATTTACAGCTTAAAAAAAAAAGATTTACAGTTTTGGAAACCCTCAACTCGCGACCACCACCAGCGAAGCTCCTCACTGCCATCAAGTCAATTCTGACTCATAATGACCCTAAAGGATAGAGGAGAACTGCCCTTTTGGTTTTTTTTGTTTTGTTTTGTTTTTTGGGCATCACTGCTCTCTGGTGGTGAGAGTAGGAGGCCCAGCCCCACTGCTGAATGGAACCTCCGTCCCAGTGGGTCCCAGTCCCGCGCACAACCACTACGCCACCGGGGCTCAGCTCCTTTTGGGTTTTTTGAGACTTGAAATCTTTCTGAAAGGAGAAAGCCCGATCTTTCTCCTTTGGAGCAGCTGGTGGTTTCGAACCGCTGACCCTGGAGTTAGCAGCCCACTGTGTAATTCCCTCTGGGGTAATTCGACCCTTCCCTGTAGGGTCACTATGAGTCAGAATTGATTTGATGGCAGCAGATTAGGTCTTGGGTTAACCATGAAATGACCTGACTGCTGTAACTCATGAAGAATCTTGGTGGCTTTGTTGAGCAAGCACTGGACTGGTAGCTGGCCCTGTAAAGATAAACCGCAGAAACCGACAGAAGGTGGCTATCAATTGAAACCCACTTATTTGCGCTCTCTCTCTCTCTCTCTCTCTCTCTCTCTCTCTCTCTCCCTCTCTCTCTCCCCCCGCACATGGCAAATCCAAACATCTACTCCTCTGTCTGCCTTAGGAGTTTCTGGGTTGGAGGACAGGAAAGAACTCCTATGTCAGATACACACAAGTGCACATGCTTGGTAAGGGGTCCAGTGTAGTCAGGGGGTAGCTCGGGCCCTAAACATTTGTCTCGAAGCCATATTTGCTTACTCCACAGTTTTCTTCTAGGGCATATCAAATCACTAATGTTGTAAGCACTATTGGGAATAGAAATTATGTATAAAATTTGTATATAGGAGTTTATAATTTAGTTGGGAAAACTAGACTAACAAATTAGTCTAGGAAAATACTGTAGTAGACAATGAGATTTACTGTCAAATTGTGCACCTACGCCAAGCATTTAAGGAAGAGAAAGAGTTCACCCTGGCGTAAGGAATTCTGGGATTATAATACTTACCTGGTATTTTATATTAGTAACACATCCTTTCTCTCTCCAGTCCACAGAGTCAGGCAATTTCTGATTAAAGTTTGACTTGTAAGTGCTATTTCTCTGCCATTGGCTGGGAACTCTTAGAGAACTCATCAAAGACGACACTTCTTCACTGGTCTACAAAGCAAATGCATATCTTCTTTCATTAATACTCATTTTGAAAAAAAATTTAAAAAATACTCATTTTGGTATTCTTTGTTTTGGGGGGTGGGCATCACTGCCACTGGTGATCGTGGGCGCTACCCAGCCACTGCTGGATTTGAACCGCCAAGCTCGCGGGCTGCAGTTCCGCACACAACCACTTACGCCACCAGGGCTCAGCCCTCATTTTGGTATTCTAATAACTACTTGGGAATATATTTTAAAACCTAGAAACATCAACAGTAGTTTTGACCAACATAAGGACTTTTTATTACAAACGAATGAACAAGCTAGCTCTTTATAGTCTCGCACTTTGTATTAATATCCCCACTGGGTACCCACAGAGAAAAGGAGGGGAAAAAGGTAAAAATCAGAAGTCATAAGAAAGCATAATTTTGAGTTTGAACAGACAAGTTGTATGAAAAGGGCTACCCAAAAAGTAGACTGAACTGGTTTTCTTTGTGAGAAAGACTTGGCAAAAGAGAATCCTGAATTTAATTGGGAAGTTGGTCTCGCTAAGGTGGTCTCTCACAAGGGGAACTGTGGCAACAGGAGTAAAATTTTGTGGACTAGAAGACTATTTATTAGTTAATAGCTAACAGGAGATGTTTGGGATAATAAGTACCCACACCTCCCCATTTGGAACATAACGAGTCCGTATTACATTTAGACTTAAGCAAATGCGGAATGTAAAAATGCAAGAACATAGGAACAGCATTTGGAAAGTGCGCATTTCCTCTCATTATACAGCCAAACCACAAATTCAGAGATCGCTGCAGGCTCGGAGGGGTTCACTCGTAAACAAAACGTGAGTAGGTAGTCTTTAAGGCCGTGCTTTCTAGAACTTAGAAATAAAAAAAAAACAGAGTATTTTGCGAATTGAAGACAGTCCTGTCAAGAAGCGTGGCCAAAACAGGACTAAAAAGTAATCTCTGCCAAGTCTTTTATTCTTAGATTCTGGTGTTTTCTAACTTTGAACAGCTACGGGGAGTGCTATTTCCCCTTGGGGCCATTGTTGATACCATTCATATTGTTTTTGGAAAAGGCATAACCAGGTTCCATCAGACACAAAAGGAGGGTTGCTTGTGGTCGACCTACCATGTCTCCCAGGTGGTTCATGCCCAGATCATAGGAATGCATGCCCATGGAATGCTCCAGATTGTGAAGCATCACAAACTTAAGATTCTTTTCCCAGATGAGACGTCGTACTGCTTCCTCATTCTAAAGCATGAGGGGAAAGAGCATAGCTGTAAGTTCAAGTACGTGTCAGTCATGAAAATAATGTTATAAAGCACTCTGCTAAATGTGGCTCTGTCTGCCCCAATAAAATGATTAAAAAAAAAAAAAGCTTATAGTGAGAGTTCAAGTAAAAATGTTTTGGAAATGACAAATATGCTCGATACAATTGATGTATGAAATGTTATAAGAGCTGTAAGAGCCCCCAATAAGATGACTTTAAAAACGTAGATCTGTCTGTAAGCATGCCAAGAAATGAATTTCTATCCAGTACAACTAGTCACAGGTTAATCTTAACACTCACCAGTAATTGCTTTAAGATGATATTGTCAGATACTCTGCTAGTCTCTATTGGTTCAATAATTAGTTTAGTCCAAAATTTGAGTTTTGTTTGTGTGATAGTTAAATAATTGTTTTCAATTTGAGAGGATTGAGCATGAAGGGGTGGAGCCTAGTCTGTCAATCGGTCATGACCTTCTCCTAAGGATTCTGGAACTCAGGCATTCCTCCTTGAAGGCAGGAGGCACATACTCTGCTTATTCTCTGAGAGACATCATAGCCGACAAGACACATGGAACTATGCTAATGCCTTGAGCTGGAAGAACCACATGGAGACCCCTGTAGGTGCTGAGATGCTGACACCACCCCTGGATCCACAAGACTTCCTACCCACTGGCCTGTGATCATTCTGCATTCGTCATCATTGCATGTTTCATGAGTGTGATTATAGATTGGTATCAGACATATGGGCTAATATTGGACTTATGGACTTGATCTGACCTGGGCTGGGATGTTTTTTCAATATTCAATTGCTCTTGTATATAAAGCTCTTTCTTTTTTTGGGGGGGGGGGCATCACTGTCTTCTGGTAGTCATGGGAGCTACCCAGCGCTGCTCCTGAGAGCTGCTGCTGGATTTGAACCGCCAAGCCCATGGGCCGCAGTCCCACACTCAACCACTCACGCCACTGGGGCTCAGCCCAAAGCTCTTTTTTATATACATATGAGTGTCTATGAGTCTGTTTCTCTAATCTACCAGATTAACACAGTTTGCCTATTCCAACATGCCTGGTCACACGGTTGGAGTGGAAAGCAGGCACCATCTTCTTCTGGTCTCAGGCTAGAGGAGGCTGTGGTTCATGTGAGCGATTAGATCATGAACAAGCTTCTTTGAACGCTTGCTTCCTTCACTCTCTGTTGTTCTAATCAAGGAAACACACAACTTTCCTCTAGTTCTTAAATGCTTTCTTCCCCGGCCCCCCCACTATCATGATCCCAGTTCTACCTTACAAATCTGGATAGACCAGAGGATGTACCCTGGTACAGATAGAAATTGGAAACACCAGGAATTCAAGACAGATGATCCCTTCAGGACCCGTGAGGAGGGTGAGCGTACCGTCTACAGACACACCACCCTGAAGGTGCCTGATCTCGTCTGATCTTGGAAGCTAAGCAGGGTCCTGCCTGGTTAGTACTTGGATGGGAGAGTGACCATACCAGGAGGGTAGAGGGAAGGTGGAAAGGGGGAACCTATTACAAGAATCTACATATAACCTTCCTCCATGGGGTACAGGCAGTAGGGAAGTTGGTGAAGGGAGACATTAGACAGTATACAATATAACAAAATAATAATAATTTATAAGTTATTAAGGGTTCATGAGGGTTGAGGGAGTGGATCGGGAGGGGAAAAAAATGAGCTAATACCAAGGGCTTAAGTAGAAAGAAAATGTTTTGAAAATGATGATGGGAACAACTGCACAAATATGCTTTGCATACAATGTATGTATGTTTAAATTGTGATGAGTTGTATGAACCCCTAATAAAATGATTAAAACACACACACACACTCATGAGAGAGAAAAAAAGCTCCGTGTGGCCAAACTTTCATAGAACACATTTTTCTGGCTAGGCAAGCACCAAGAAACTTGCTGTGAATTAGTGCCCCAGTGGTGTCGTCTGGGAAGGTTCTCTCTGGTCACAGTGGATTTGTAAAGCAATCTCCCTTGAACCTTGTTTTTTTTGTGATGGCTGATGTAAAAGAACATTGTGCAGCTGTGGAATTTCATTTCCTGCTCTGGAAAAATGCTGCAACAACTGTTGTGATGTTGAACACAGCTTACAAGGACAGCACTAAGGGGAAAAACTCAAGTGTATGAACGGTTTTCTTGTTTCAAAAAAGGTGAAATGTTGGCTGATAACAAACCTTGTTTTAGACTTCTGTCAACATCCTGAATGGACAAAAATGTTGACAACATTCCTGCATTTGTGCTTGAAGATGAATGATGGACCACTGAAGAGATTGGGAAGTTATCTGGACTATCTTGGAGCTCAGTTCAGTGAATTTTAACAGAAGATTTGGGATTGTGAGGGCTATTGCCAAATTTGTGAGTGACCAAGAAAAAGAATCTAGTGAAAACATGCCGTGCTTTAAAAGAACAGCTCTGAAGTGACCCGGATTTTCTTTTCCACGGTCATTACTGGTGACGAGACATGGTGCTATTCTGACAACTCTGAAAGCAACATCATTCAAGCCAGTAAAAGAGGCCATCATCACCTCGCCACCCCCACAGGCTCATCCAGTGAAATCCAAGATCTTCGGGGGGGTTTTTTGAGGTGAGGGGATAGTTTATTTGGAGTTTGTTCCACCAGCTTTGAGTGTTAATCCAGTCTTCTATTTAGAGGTTTTGAAAAGATTGCATAACAGCGTGCGACAAAAGAGATTTGATCTGGGCTGAGCCCTGGTGACGTAGTGGTTGTGTGCGGGACTGCGGCCCACTGGCTTGGCGGTTCAAATCCAACAGCAGCTCTCCAGGAGCAAGGCTGGGCTTCCTACCCCCACCAAAGCAGTGATGGCCCCCCCATACACACACACACACACAAAGACCTGATCTGTGTCAGCTGGGGGGCTGGTTTTGCCACCACACAATGTGCCTGCTCATGCAGCCACCTCAGGGGCCAGCTTCAGGTAAAACAAAACAGCCTGCCTCTCTTGCTGCCTGCAGCTGACTCGGCTGATGTGGTTCGCTGCTACTTCTTTTTCTTTCCGCCAATGAAGAGGGGCATGAAAGGATAGTGATTTGATGGCAAAGAGGAGGTGAAGGAAAAAAAACGAGGGAGGTATTGTCAGTTACCCAGACAGATGAGTTTGAAAAGTGTTTCTAAGAATGGGATCGCAGATTTGGCAAATACATTAAGTTATAATAGAGAGTACTTTGACGGTGAAAAGGTTGTTTTGTTAAAAAAGATGAAATACGGGCTGAGCCCCAGTGGCGTAGTGGTTGTGCACAGGACTGCGGCCCACTGGGATGGAGGTTCGATTCCAGCTCCACGGAGCAAAGGCTGGGCCTCCTACTCCCACCACCTGAGGGCAGTGATGCCCCCCCCCAAAAAAAAGATTAAATACATAGGTTTGAAAAAAATCCTGGATTTTTGGGGCTACCCCCCCGCCACCCCGTGTATCCATGTAACCTCACACACATGCTTTGCGTGTTACTGGCTCTGGTGCAACTAATGAAAGAGGTGCTCCCCGTTCTTCTGCGCTTCTCACATCTCCAGTTATGGGGACGCATTTTCTTTTCTTTCTTTTTTTTTTTTTTGTGGTATCACTGCCTTGGTGGAAGTAGGAAGCCCAGCCTTGCTCTTGGAGAACTGCTGCTGGATTTGAACTGTCAACCCTTTGGGCTGCATTCCTGCACACAACCACTACGCCACCAGGGCTCAGTCGGGGACGCATTTTCGATGGAGAATTTTCTTCATGTCTGGAGAATTCTCAGTCAGTGTCTCTTCCAAAATTGCTTCTCCCCCATTCCATCAAACTCTCTTCTTCAGAAACGCCTCTCAGATATATTTTGGCATCTCAAGGTCTCTTTCATGTCTCTTACTGCAGTTTCTTTCTCTTTTATTTTTTAATTTCCACGCATTGCTTTCAGGGTGAACGCCACCGTCTATCTTCCAGTTTGCTTATTCTATCCAACTCACTCGCGTTTGTACTTTAATCTTTTTTTGGGTGGGGTGGGGGGACATCACTGCTCTCAGTGGTGGGAGTAGGAGGCCCAGCCCCATGGCTGGAATTGAACCTCTGTCCCAGTGGGCCGCAGTCCCGCGCACACCACTACGCCACCAGGGCTCAGCCCTGTAGTTTAATCTTTTCATGAAGTTCTTCCTTCAATGACTACAAATTCCATTTCTAAGATTTCTAGTTGAATTTCTCATTTATTTCACATTTCCCCCCACTTGGAGGGGTGTTTTCTTTTCAAGTCCCTCTTAGCTCTAATTTTAGCTGGAGTGAATTCATATTCTGCCCGATGCTTTCATTGTCTCTCAGGGGTGTGGTAGTTACATAGTCTGGGACTATTCTGAGTGAAGGGGTTGAGTTTAGCCTGTCAATCAAGTCGCAGCTTAATGACCTCTTTTAAAGGCTACGGAGATAAATAGCTCACTGGAGGCCAGACCCACACTCCCTCTCTCCTTGTGAGACTTTCCTGATGAGAGGCCCGATGGAACCAGGCTGATACAGCCAGAGCCTCGAAGCTGGAGGAGCCACATGGAGACCCACGTCAGGGCTTAGACACGTCCACAGCCACTGGATATGCAGGACCTTCCCCCCACTGGCCTGTGATTTTCCTGCACTCAGCATGAGTGCACATGTTGCATGAGTCTGAAGAGAAATTTATAGACTGGAATTGAACATATGGGCTTATACCAGACTTAGGGACTTGATCTGGACTGGGCTGGGACATTTTCTCAATATACCATTGCTTTTTTTTTGGTGGGGAGGGGGCATTACTGCTCTCCAGTGGTGGGAGTAGGAGGCCCAGCCTTTGCTCCTGTGGAGCTGGAATTGAACCTCCATCCCAGTGGGCTGCAGTCCTGCGCACAACCACTACACCACCGGGGCTCAGCCTACCATTTGCTCTTTTATATAAAGTTCTTTCTTACACACATAAATGTCTATGAATTTCTCAAACCCACCCAGGCCAGCGCGCCCGCGCGCACATGCCCACACCCACAGAACCATGGGGTTCTGGGGGGTGTAGTTGTTAACCACTTGTCTGCTAGCATAAAGTTGGAATTCAAAGTCGCCAGTAGGCCCACAGGAGCGAGGTGGTTCGCTCTGATAGATTTCAGCCTTGGAAACCAAAGGGGAAATTCTACTGTGTCCTAAAGGGTTTCCATGAGTCAGAAACCAGTTGATGGCAGTGGGTTTCGCTGTGCGTGTGCGTGTGCGTGTTTTGTGCCTCCCCAGCCTCGATGTCACAGTTTCCATTAAGGTATGGCTCAGTATTTCCAAAAGGAGGTGGGGCTGGAACAATCTAGCAGATTTTTTTCCACTGACTTATGACCTATCATACAAAAGTTTTTAATTGCCAGAGAGGTGCTGAGTAATGGTTTTTTTGTGTTTTTTTTTTTGCTGAAAAGGGTTGGATTCAGTAAGCCAAAAAAAAAAAAGCAAAAGGGTTATAGGGAAAAGGCTACTGTACACAAGGATTCCTGGGGTGAGGTCCAGGTAGTAAAGCTGGGGCCAGACCAAATCCTAGGATACATATGGGAGCAACTAAACAAGAAAGGGTGGGGTGGGGTGAGGAGGAAGGAAAGATAAAAAGACATGGGTAGTGGGGAAACAGGGCATGAACCCACCCAAAGGGAGGGTACTGTTTATAAGTCCACAGGGAAAGAGGGACCAGACTTCAACCTGTTGCTCCAAAATGTGAATGCAACGTACAGGCATGAAGTAGGGAAACAGGAGAGCAATCTGAGGGACCAGCCCCAAGTCCAACTACAAGCCTTCTCCCCAGAAGAATTCAGAGGACAGCCCTGAAGCTGCAGCTCGGGGAGAGGGACGTGTCTGATCAGAGCACATGGGAGCAAAGGAAGGGGGAGGAAGAGAGTGGAGCTCATGCTGACCCACCAAGCCTTGAGGACGACATCCCCGCTCAGAGCAGACAATGCACAGAGAGGACCATATGAGAGACATGACATCCACTGTGAGACATGACATCCCTCACTGACCCATAGCCCTATGGGGGACAACACTGGAGACAAAGGGTGGGAACAGCACCCGATCTGACCCCAACACACCGGGGCAAAACACTAACTGAGTGCACAGCAGAACAGCAAGGGGAGCGGATCAAGGAAGTCTTCAGGGCGTACCAAAAATAGACTTTGGGACCAGGGTGTGACACCCCCTCAGATGCGACTGGAAAACACTCCTAAAGGTCAACAAACAGTTCTTGAGCTATTTACAGACTTTTCTTTGGGGCATTGTTTGTTGTTGTTGTTGTTGTTGTTGTTGTTTTCTTTTGTTGCTTTGTTTTGCTCTGTCTTATTTTTGTGCACGTTATTATTTCTGCAGGTCTAGATAAGATAGGCTGGATAAACAACCTGGAGGAGAAAACAATGGGATGGATGGTTCCAGCAAGGCACGGAGAGGGGTGGGGGGAAGGAAGTGGTGTTAACAAACCCAGGGACAAGGAAACAACAAGTTGTCAAAAAAAAAATCAGTGGTGAGGAGGGTGTAGGAGGCATGGTAGGGATCCATCAAGGCCAGTGTAACTGAGAGGAATGACTGAAACCCAAATGAAGGCTGAGCATGACAATGGGATGAGAGGAAAGTAAAAAGAAATAGAGGAAAGAATTAGGAGGCAAAGGGCATTTATAAAAGTCTAAATAAAGGCAAGTACATAGGTAAATACATTTATATATAAAGATGAAGAAATAGATCTATGTGCATATATTTATAGGATTAGTATTAAGGTAGCAGATGGACATTGGGCCTCCACTCAAGTGCTCCCTCAATGCAAGAACACTTTGCCCTATTAAACTGGTATCCCATGATGCTCACCTTCCCAACATGATCTCTGAAGACAAAGCAGGTACATAAACAAATTTGGTGAAAAAAACTGATGGTGCTGAGCTATCAAAAGATAGGGCATCTTGGGCTGAACCCCGGTGGTGGAGTGGTTGTGTGCTGAACTGTGGCTCACTAGGTTGGTGGTTCAAATACAGCAGCGGCTCTCCAGGAGCAAGACTAGGCCTCCTACTCCCACCAGAGGGCAGTGATGCCCCAAAAAGCAAAAAACAAACAAACAAGAAAAAAAGATAGGGCATCTGGAGTCTTAAAGGGTTGAAGATAAACAAGCGGCCATCTAGCTGAGAAGCAACAAAGTCCATGTGGAAGAAGCACACCAGCCTGTGTGATCATGAGGTGTCAAAGGAATCAGGTATCAGGTATCAAGGAACAAAAAATCCTATCCTTGTGAATGAGGGGGAGTGCAGAGTGGGGACCCAAAGCCTATCTGTAGGCAAGTGAACATTTTCTAACAGAAGAGTAGCAGGGAAGAGATGAGTCAGTCAGGATGCAGTGTACCAAAGATGAAATATACAACTTTCCCTGGTTCTTAAATGCTTCCCTCTCCACCCCCCTCCACTATCATAATTCCAATTCTACCTTACAAATCCAGCTAGACCAGAGGATAAACCCTGTACAGATAGGAACCAGAAACAAAGGGGATTCAGAACAAATGATCCCTTCATGACCAGGAGTGAGAGTGGTGATATCGGGAGGTTGGACGGAAGGTGGAGTAGAAAGGAGAAACCGATTAAAAGGTTCTCCATATAATCTCCTCCCTGGGGTATGAACAACAGGGAAATGGGTGAAGGGAGACATCGGACAGTGTAAGATATGACAAAAAAATAATTTATAAATCATCAAGGGTTCACGAGGGAGGAGGGAGGGAAAAATGAGGAACCGATACCAAGAACTCAAGTAAAAATAAAATGTTTTGAGAATGATGAGGGCAACAAATGTACAAACGTGCTTAGCAATGTATGTATGCCTGGATTGTGATTAGAGTTCTACGAGCTCCCAATATAGTGATTTAAAAAGGGAGGGGGGTTGACTTCAGGAGAGCTTTCTCGTTTCCTTTAGCAGAGTTAGTTTTTGCCTATGACAACATGCACAGTACACACAACCCTTTCCTCTACACAAATGTACACAAATAAATTGGGGAGCCAAGGTAGCCCTTGGACAGGATGGAACTGCCCCTGTGGCATTCTGAGACTAAAACCTTATGGGAGTAAACAGCTTCGTCTTTCTCCAGAGGAGCTGATGGACTTAAACTGCCAGCTTTGGAATGAGCCGCCCACTAGGTTAAGCTCCGCCACCACCAGGCACCCAGGATCCCTGCTTTTTGGCCTTGACCTGATGGGAATGAGGTTTTCTTTTTTATTGTTGTTGTTGTTTGGGGGCATCACTGCCCTCTGGTGGGAGTAGGAGGTCCAGCCTTGCTCCTGGAGAGCTGCTGCTGCTGGATTTGAACCACCAACCCTGTGGGCCGCAGTCCCGCACACAACCACTACGCCACCGGGGCTCAGCCCAGAGGTTTTCTTTCTTTGAAGAAAACAACTCAAAATGCATGTCCTCCCAAGAGTATCATTTTATGTTAATTTGCAAACCCAAAAATGTGATACAGTTATAAGATTTACTTATTTGAAGAATAGGGTTAGTGGTGATGATTGTACACCTCGACTTGGCATGATTGAACGGTTGAATTGTGTGGTGCGGGTTATATGCCAGTAAAACTGAACAACACCAAAAAAGATACTGAAGGGAAAAAAAGAATAGGGTTCAAACTTGTGCTTTTTCCCCTCTTCTGAATAGTTGATGTTAGAGGATATGTATATATATGTATATGTATATGCAGTTTTATTGGCACATAATTTACAGATCATACAATCCAATCATTCAGTCAGATAAGGGTTCTTTGCAGTCACCACCACATCAATCTTGAAACATCCCCCGACTAAAGCTTAAAAATTCATCACTAGGTTTTTTTTAAAATAAGAGTACAGTTTATTAACTACAATTACAATAATCACCGGTCCAGCCGTACCTTTAATCAATGAGCTAGTTTCATCACGGTGAACACCCCCACGTTCCTCCACTTCTTTGCCCATTGGCAGCCCCTAATAAACTTTGCTCTCCGGACACATGCCTTCCCTTGCCTTTTTATGGAAGGGAGGTCACACATTATTTGCCCTTTTGTGATTGACTTGTTTCACAAGGATACTGCCTTCCAGCTCTATCCGTACTGCAATACGTATCAAGGCTTCATTTCTCCTGCTGGCTGAGCAGTGTCTCCATGAAATGCACGTACTACATTCTGTCTATTCATTAATCTGCAGCCACTATTGCCACGCAGACACTTGGAAGTAAACAAAGGGCAAGATGGGCAAGGAGAATCAAGGCACATCTGGCAGCGCCAGGGAGGGAGATAAGGCTCCGTGTTCCTCAAACACGACAATGGGCTTCTTCCTTGGAGCTTTGCACGCTGTTCCTGTGCTTTGGGATTGGTGCCCCAGGCAGCCGTGCCGCTTGCTTTCTGGCTTCCATAAAGTCTCTGCTCCGATGTCACTTGACCATCCTGCCTGTCTGCGGATCAACCACTCCTGAACGATGACTGCCATCCCTCAGGGACATTCCTACCTTCCCCCCCCCCCCCCCC